>CAKALG010040015.1:0-10079 GCA_916700815.1 Helicolenus hilgendorfi
CTGTTTTGCAAGACGGGCTTCACTAGATATAACTTTGCGGTTTTGGTGCTTCCGTGTAGTTTGTGTTGGAGTCTGAGTCTGAACAGCATAGCCACACGTGATTGATTTATACGTGTAAGAAGTTACAAACAGTCCCTTTAAGTTTCCAAACTGTGTTTTTGTTAAGACATTCTTTGTTTTTATCATCACTGCCTCCAAAAACATAAAAAACAACAAAAAACATGGTAGCAGGTCCACAAGACGGTAATGCATCATTACAAACCAGACTACAAAATCGCATTTTAATTGAGTGACAACTTTGCAGTTCTTTACCACTAGTGAGGCAAGCAATGTAAAGCTTGGCCTGAGGGTGGCGTTTACTAATGTGGTTACCTCCACATCTCTGCATTGTCAGATTTGGCGCGTACGTTTGACGTGTACTTTGTCAGCCTCAACTGTGCACTGAGCTAAATGCTAACATATGTTAGCATGTTAACATACTACCATCATGCTTCCATGCATATTAACAACTAGATGTTACCATGCTGATACCATATGACATTTGGCAAAAAATACAGTTTTCCTGCACGCTTGGCACACAGGAGAAGTTTCAGTTGGTTGCAATCTGCAACCTCACCGCTAGATGCGTCCAAATCCTACAAACTGCACTTTTAATTTGTTAATATTTAGCATGTAATGTATTAGTGTTAGCGTGTTAACATGTATACAGAGTATTCCCACATCTTTCTGTGGTGGTTTACAGTATACCCACCTATCAGCCAAAAAGCCATTGGAATATATATAGGAGAGTATCCCCACTTCCTACAGGTAACCTACCCATCTAACCAGTAGTAGACCCACCTTATCAGTGACCACTACACCACTGCATGTCAACATTTAACACGCTAATAAAATATATGTGCAGCATTTCTATTCTTCTTTTTTATGTTTAACATGCAAACATGATAGTATGTTAGCCTACTGTTAATCTCAATGTACAGTTGAGTCTCTCTCTGTCTTTAGAAGAACCACAATCCATTTGAAATATTTCAGTCTGGACTGTTAAACCAACAGGCTGACCAGCATTACCATCCGTAGACGCCACGCTGCCGTGTGTCTGAAAAGTGTAAACTTCTTTCGATTACAGGATCTGACATGTTTTCTTTTTTCTCGTCAGCTGAAGATCCAGATCGAGCAGCAAAGCCAGGAAATTCCTGTTGGGGTAGATGGCTCTCTTCTGGATCAATTTCTGCAAAGCCCGTTTGAGCGGGAGGTGATGGTAGATCATGAGGTACGCTAACACCAAGGTCGATGACCGGCTCATTCCCATGATGCAGTGCACCAGAACTTTCCCTGAAGAGCAGGCGAGATGAAGGAAGAGAGGAGAGGGAGGGTGTGAAGGAAGGATTAGTGAGAGGCCTCAGTCTTATTAATATCATACATGACTGCCCGTCTCACGCTGTGGCCTTTCCTTTTTCCTGCTGTGAGCTAAAAATAGTGCCTACAATTCATCGCCTTTGTTCATTTAAGGTCCCTTTGCAGGCTGGGCCCGACTGTCTCTTTAATCCCAACTCGTCCTCTGCTTTGATAGCTTCTTTGAAAGGAGCCATGGTCACATTATAGACTTAAATTCTGCAAGGTAAGACCCTTATTACTACTGCTGGCTGAAAAATACACTTACTTTACAAGTCGTGTTACATTGTGGCGACAGGTGACATTGAAAGGACGGCATGATGGGAGAATTTGAGTGGCTAGGTTAAGGATTTATGGAGTGAAATAAAACGTGATGTACAGGAATAAAAAATTAAAAAAAACAGCAAATTACCCAATTAAAACTGCAGAAATATGACAATTCATGTGAAAAAAAGAAGAGAGGAGTCTTACCATCAGGTGCCTTCAGAGCTTTATTAATGAAATCAGCTGCGGGTTGGAAGTAAACATCCAGATCAAAGTGCGTCGAGTCATCTGCTGGAATGCCACAATACACAAAGCCGTTGCCATAAAAGCTTTGGTTCCCTACGCTGCCTCTCTTGGAGTGAGCAGCATTTAATACATGAGTTATACCTAATTTCAGCAAAGCAGTCTTGTTTTGGGCTACTGCCCTAGCAAGACAAAGAGACAGAAACAGGTTCAAGACGTATATGTGAACGCCAAGCATCACATTACAAGCAACAGGGGTTCACATTTCCTTGCGAGGCAAACTCATTAAGTCTGAAATCAAACGTATACTTACACGTTCCCTATGTATATGTTTGGCCAGACCTCATCAACTTGACTGAGATGTAGTTTGCACGAGTCCAAAAGCTTCTGCAGATCCTTCACACTTAGATATTCTTTTCTCTTGCTTTTCAAGTCTGACATTTTGAGTCCAAATCCCCTTACGTCTTGGATCGATTACTGGTCCAAATGTTTGTTGTATGAAAGCAGTTCCCGTCAACTCCGGCTCAGGGTGATCTGTACGAGCAGGTGTTTATCTGCTGTCACTGGACAGTTACCCAATTTAGTGCTTAACCTAGCGTGTAGTCTTACTCGGGCAGAGGGCAAAACAACAAACAGTGCAGCCCCGGCTCTGCTCTTCACACCGCTGTGGGACTCTAATTTAATAACCCTCAAACGGAGATGAATCATTCCATAAAGCAGTGATAATTGGATACAATTATGGACAAAAATGTTTAAGTGCATTGCTTATACTGGATGACAGAAAGTCCACTTTAATGCAGCATTTATGGAACAGAGATATTGCAACAGCTTCAGCTAGTTTACTGCTCTGACATAAATATCATGTGAAAGCAAATTGGCTAAAGAGGGGGAAAAAATTAAGCTTTGCCGCCGGCTGCACATGACATCAAACAGCCCTCACACTGCTGCAAGTGTCTCTTTTAACCCTCCTATTATTCCGCAGGTCAATTTCACCCGTTCCAGCTTTTACATTGAAGAAAAACATAATTAACCTCCATGAAATGTAATGACCTTTCTTCATTCAGGGTCATGAACGCGTATGGGTAAAATGTGGGCGCGATGAAAAGTCAGTACTGATGTTTTATACAAAATCAGTCGATAAATGTCTCCAGGTCATTTTAACCTGGAGACATTTATTGATTGATTATTTAATGTGCTGCTTCTACTTATTGATGCATCTACAGCAGTGTGTGTGTGTGATAGGACCAAATCCCACCTAGTATGTTCATAAAAATAAAATCCATACCTGTTGGTAAATGTGAGATCCAGATGCAGGTGTAGTTGTGTGTATTCCTGTGTGTGAAGTCGATACTGTACATACAATTTGTATTATAGAAGCAGTTGTCCAAGCATTTATTAGAAATATTAAATGAATTCCACACCTTTCTTTACATGTGATTTACAAGATGTAAGAGACCATAGGAATCTGAACTTGAACAGCTGATTAGAATGTTTTCAGGCTATTAAATAGGTGTTATCAGTTGCTATAAGCCCCATAGATGTGGGTCAATAGGGGCCTACTACACCAACTAATAGTTTTTATCATCTATTCACATGGTTGATCACCGTAAGAAGGTATAAAAGAACACAAGAGCGACCTCTAGCGACCGCAGTAATTATGACAGGAGCAGAAGTGGAAGTCAGGTGCAGGTGTAGTATAGTCGGTAGGAAACTCCATAAGGATTGGAGGTTGGGGACGATGGATTGAACACAAACAACAGGGGGGTATTTTGTATTAAAAGGTAGTTCCTGCTACAGTAGGTGTTTCCAGGTCCACATTTTGCCGTGATGACTCACACACAGACTCACAAGATGAAAACAATATCAGTGTCGCTGTCGCAGCTGGTAAAGACATTTGCAGTTGTTGTACATTCTGCTCAGTATGTGAGCACTGTGTAAATTATGAAGATAATCTTGACAGTTATTCCTTGACAATAGCAATTGTACACAACATAATATTACTGAACTGGCACTGATTACTGGTTTTTCATGGTCTTAAGAATCTGATGGCAGGGTCGGCCATGATTTTAGAAATACTGAGGTCATGAGTACAAATTCTACCTCAGCGCAACTCAACACATCTAAGAAATTTAAGAGAAGGCAGCAAAAGAAAACATGTTTTTCTGAGGATTAAGAATAAACACAAAATTTCACAATATGTTTATTCACGAACTGTTGAATTATGTTTTAAATAAATTTGAAAATTAAGTTTTCATCTCCCAACATTAGGGTGTAAATGCTGTTTCAAAGTCTAATAGTGGTGGAGAATACTACATCCCTTAATCTAATCAATTTTCCCTAAAAATATTACATTTTAAATTTTGTTTATAAATGTGCCTGGCAACTCAGAATCGTATGTAATGCTACTGCAGTAGATTACACACTTGTACAAATCCTTACAGCCTGTTACAAAGCGTTAACTATGTGTTTAAAATTGTTAATAAATGTGTCAAAACTCATGAAGACATGTTGTTATATAGGATTACAACTGTTATGCTGTCAAGCTTTACACACCAGTTATGGGTGCTTCATATGGTGACGTATACTTACATTGATAATCACTTTAAAATGTACTTAACTCTGCTTACAACTACCGTGTTATAAACCATCTATTGATTTGTTCATGATGTTTTAGTGAATACACAACACAGTGGGTGTAAATTTTCTTCAGCATATGACAAAGGTTAAATGAATAATTTTATCTCATATTCAGTCTTAAAATTGATTCTGCCCGAGGGTGAGTTGATTACATTGATCTCCTACTAATATAAGGGTCAATATCCTGCGAACCGGCAGCATGATTCACATTAAACGCAGCACCAGGGTCAATATATTCAATACCGCTCCAGAAACAAGCTGATTAAGGTCAAAGTACAGTATCTCCCTCCACTGGCAGACGCTGTTTTCTTCATTCGTCTTGAGGAAAACAGACGTTTGAGGTTCTTCAATTTAGAAAATCTATTGAGGTGCAGAGGATTTACTCAAGATGTCTTGCGTAGTTTCATATCCAAAGCACGGAGCTGTTTGAGGAATCCTGTGTTTGGGAAAATCCATCTGTGCTCTTTGACCTTATTGATGGCCTCTAGCAGGGTGTACTGGTGGTGGATCATCAGGTAGGCCAGGACGAGGGAGGCAGACCGACTCACTCCGACCGCACAGTGGACAAACACCCGAGCTGGTGAAGAAGAAGGAAAAGATTACAATAAGCCTACTTTTATGAAAAAGTAGTATACTTCAAGTTTATTTTAGTATACTTAAGTAAAGCTCAAGTATACAGTATTTCTCCCAAGTATACTTTATGTAGTAGGTATACTAATATCAATGTACTAGTAGTATACTTGTAAGTGTACTACTTCAATACTTCTTGGAACTAAATGGCCAACTTTTTAGTTTATAAAACTTTTAAGTGTAAGAATACTTTGAGTACACTACTAGTTTACATAGTTTATGAAAGTACACTTTAACATATGGTGTCAGTAAATTACTAGTTTAATAGTTTTTATACTGCAAGTATACTTGTATATACTTGTAGTCCACTTTATAGTTTTCTGAAAGTATACTTCCTGTCCTATAACTTTAACAAATTATTTAAGTATTACATAAAGATACTGTTTTGTGATGATAAAAAGTATACTTTGTGTACACTACTAGTTTACATCTAAGTTTTATTTTGCACTGCAACTATACCATAGGTATACTGATACTTTACTATTTTAATACTTGAAGCCCACTTTATAGTTTATGAAAATATATATAAAATTAGTTTTTCTTGCACACCAAAAATGTAGAAAATTCTTGATGAATTGAAGTAAATTCATATCAAAACATCAGTTTACAAACTCTCACACACTTTAATAGGCTACTCTATCAAAAAGTCAGCACAACTACAAGCCAAATATACTTTTCTGTCGGCCTATAAGGTAAGAATACTTAATTATGCTTTTCTTAGGTATATCTCGATCAAAAGATTAAGTATAAGCCAAGTATACTCAGACTTTTCTGTATACTTGTCTGTATAAGCTAAGTGTACGTAAGTATACTTTTGTTAAGTATATCTCTGATAAGTACATAAAAAGTAAACTGAAAGTTAACTCTCTTATTTAAAGTTTAAAGGAAGTATACTGATAACACACTTGAATAAACTTCTTTTGGGTAAGGGTGAAGCATGAGTTGATACTGGGATAAACCTGAGTGACAATAAAGCAACACGATGGGTATTTACCACCAGCCGTGTCAAGTGCACTCTGAATATACTCGGCAGAGGGAAAGAAATAGCGAGAGAGGTCAAAGGACGGTGAGTCATCTGCAGGCACTCCATAATAATCCACACTGGAGCCGTAGAAGTCATGACTCCCCTGACAGTGCATCCTCCCATGAGCTGCATTCACAACATGAGTGATTCCCAGCTTCCACAGACTGTAGCGGTCGTTGGCCACTGACCTGTGGACAAAGGAAACAGGACTTATAACAAGAAACTATAACTGATAAAGTTAAAGCAATAATAACGTGTTGACACAAATTAATTTTAATGCCACTAATTTCTTTCTTCTGCATTAACACAACTTACGAGGTTATAGCGGACTCAGTTTTGAAGCTAGTGTGATACTGATACCATATGAAACTAGAAAAACCTAAGGAATCCATTGGTACCAGCCATGTCATACTAGCTCGTCGCGAAGGAGGTTAAATAACTTTCCAAACATAGGCTACATTTTGGCGAGGAAAAACTGGCATGGCCATTTTCAAAGGGGTCCCTTGACCTCTGACCTCAAGATATGTGAATGAAAATGAGTTCTATGGGTACCCACGAGTCTCCTCTTTACAGACATGCCCACTTTATGATAATCACATGTAGTTTGGGGCAAGTCATAGTCAAGTCAGCACACTGACACACTGACAGCTGTTGTTGCCTGTTGGGCTTGAGTTTGCCATGTTATGATTTGAGCATATTTGTTATGCTAAATGCAGTACCTGTGACGGTTTCTGGACAATATTTGTCATTGTTTTGTGTTGTTAACTGATTTCCAATAATAAATATATGCATATATTTGCATAAAGCAAGCATATTTTCCCACTCCCATGTTGATAAGCGTATTAAATACATGACAAATTGTCCTTTAAGGTACATTTTGAACAGATGAAAAATGTGATCAACTGTGATTAATCATGGACAATCATGCAATTAATCGCGATTAAATATTTGAATCGATTGACAGCCCCACAAGAAACACATAATAATGAAACAAATCAGAGTATTTTATAAGCTGTCAAAGACTTACATGTCACCAATGAATAGGTTAGGCCAAACTTCATCCACATGGTTACCAAACCTTTTCCCTCCATACAAAACCTTCACCAAGTCTTTCACAGATGGAGTGGCAGGAGCATTACTCATAGTTGAGTTGTGCATAAAAAACATGCTACTCTGAAACTACCCATTTGTATGATTTCCTCTCCCAACTTTTATTTTCAAACTCTGTTGAGGCTTTACTACAATCACAGTGGTACTGACAAGGACAGGTGTCCTCTGGTCTATAATTAAATCACAGACCCATAATCTAAATGCTGGTCAACCTCACACCTCTATATATTTAATTCAATACACTTTGTGGTATTTTGTGGCATTTAATTGTACAAAAATGTAATTCTTTTAAAAATTTTATTCAACCTTTATTTAACCAGGTAGTACTCATTGAGATTAAGAATCTCTTTTGCAAGAGAGACCTGGCCAATACAGCAGCATTTAAACATACATTGAAGTCACAACATAAAACAAATGCAAAATAAATACATAGCACAATATCATACAAAACACATTAAAATCAAGAGTTTGAAGCCAACGTTAAAGTGAAAATATTCAGAAATACATTAATGGTTTAAATTCATTAAAAGTAATCAGATTTCACAGTTTCAACTTAGCTTGCAGTGTATTCCAGGAAAAGGGAGCAGAATAGCTAAAGGTCATCTTACCTAGTTGTGTGCGGACCTTAGGTACAGATAATAAGTACAGGTCAGACGAGCGTAGGCTATAGCTGCCAGTGTTGATATATGAGAGTGCACAGATAGGAGAGGAGTATATTGTCTGAAATATATTAATTATTTATTTTCAAAAATATTTCTATGAAAGCTACAAGTTATTTTAACATGGTCATGGAGCATATACACTGTATATTTGTATTCTGGGGGTATCGTTCCTATACAGAGGGTAGTTTAGTTTATTTATTGACTACACTGAGGGCGTTTTATATTTTAATTATTTATTTATTTATTGTGCTGAGTTGAATGTGCTACTTATTTTGTACTGTAATTACCTTGTGCCTGTTCTACCTTTTTTCTTTTCTTAAAGCTGACTCGGTGTAAACTGCTCAGAATTACAATGTATTTATAGGTGCAAATGGCAAATAAAAATCTTGAATCTTGTATATATTTACTTATTTATATTTTTTGTATATTTATATTTTTTGTATATTTCATTTCTTTAGTCATAACATAACAATAGTACAGAATTAAAGGCGCGGCAGTACCCTCTTCTCACCAGTAGGTGTCACTGTTGTAACCCTGTGTAGCTGATTCTTTTTTAGGTGCGCATCTATTCTAGACATTACCGCTCTGTGTTGACAACAGCATGCTAGCAACCAGCAGGCAGCCAGCAGGGCGAAATGATCTCCAACCAGCCAGAGTTACTGCAGCAAACGCTACTACGATTCATCCACACTCTTCTAAGATGTCATTTAGCTAGGTAGCTGAATAAATAAACGTCTCCTGGTCGTCTTCTTTCACGTCTCAGGCCGGGTGAGTGATGAAGCATTGATGAAGCATGCTAACAGCATGCTAGTTAGCATGAAGAATTAGCTTGCTTTGGGAGGAAGAAGAGTTGTTTAAGACAAAAAGATGACATGCTTTCACTTTGGTTTCAAATCTATTGTGGTTGCATACATCTTCAGCCAGCAGCTTGGCTTGTTATCTTGCAAGATATTGACAGATTAGTAGTAGAATTAGCTCCTGGCCCCACCTTTTTTACTGATAGCCAGTGATGTGGTGCTAATGCAGACAGGTGGGTGTGTTTTTACTGGACTATAAAATACTGATGAGTTGGAGCTGCTCTTGTAATCTAAAAGAGGTAAACATGCTAAGTTTGTATCTGGGTAATCTTGGGAGCATGTTTAAGAGAGAGAGGGTTTGTTTCCACTGACACTGAAGTTAAGCTTAAATGAGGATTATTCAGTTAGGTGTGTGTAATAGGATTGGGGATAATAGGGTCATTATCAACTATTACACAAGTCTTTTTTATTTTATTTTTATTTAACCTTTATCTAACCTTTATTTAACCAGGTTAGTCCCATTGAGATCAAGAACCTCTTTTCCAAGGGAGACCCGGCCAGCAAGAACACAAAGTTGCAGACACAAATAGAGACAAAATACAATTCACAAAAGCACTAAAATTTGCATTAAAATAGAACTATCTAAAGACAAATGGGGGGACAAAAATGAACTTTTCTGGGAGTCAGCTGTACAACAAGGGGGCTAAAAACATTGGCATGCCATAAAGTCTGCTTCTTAAGTCTTCATTTTAGATTTAAAAATGTTAAATGATACCAGCTCCTTGATTTTTAGGTAATTTTGGAGCAAATTCCAGGCTGAGGGTGGAGAATATGCAATCTGCTATCTTAAAGTTGCTCACGGGCCTGTGGATCATGTCTGCTCTTTCACCTACATTTTTAGGCTGAGTGCAAACTTATCTTGGCAAAATCTTGCAAGTGGTTGCCTCATATGTTTGCTCAAGTTGTGCAGCTTGCCCCCTGTTGCTCAGGGATTGTCTTAAAACTTGTTTATAATTTTTGTCACAAAGTGAAGATATTTTCTGTCTGTGAGGCAGGAATTTATGCTGATCCAGTGGAAATAAAGAGTGCCTAATAGTGCTTACTTCTCTTTAAGATTTCTTTGTTTGTGGGTGAGGAAGTCACTGAGGAGCTGATATTGACAGTAAGGGAGGTCTCAGTTGTTTGAGTTGAAATTGTGGTGTTGTTTTCTTCTCCTTCACAGTGAGGAGGAAATGGCCCATCTGAGTGTCCGCCGCTGGACGCCCAAACATGTCGCCAAGTGGCTGAGGGAAGAAGGCTTCTGCGACTATGTGGACCTGC
>CAKALG010040016.1:1335-59756 GCA_916700815.1 Helicolenus hilgendorfi
CTAAGGAATCCATTGGTACCAACCATATCATACTAACTTGTCGTGAAAGATGCTAAATAACGCTGCAAACTTAATTTTGGTGAAGAAAAACTGTCCTAGCCTTTTTCAAAAGGGGTTCCTTGACCTCTGACCTCAAGATATGTGAATGAAAATGGGTTCTATGGGTACCCACGAGTCTCCCCTTTACAGACATGCCCACTTTATGATAATCACATGCAGTTTGGGGGCAAGTCATAGTCAAGTCAGTACACTGACACACTGACAGCTGTTGTTTCCTGTTGGGCTGCAGTTTGCCATTTTATGATTTGACAATATATTTTATGCTAAATGCAGTACCTGTGAGGGTTTCTGGACAATATTTGTTATTGTTTTGTGTTGTTAATTGTTTTCCAATAATAAATACATACATACATTTGCATAAAGAAAGCATATTTGCCCACTCACATGTTGAGAAGAGAATTAAATACTTGAAAAATCTCCCTTTAAAGTACATTTTGAACAGATAAAAAATGTGTGATTAATCGCAATGAACTATGGACAATCATGCAATTAATCACAATTAAATATTTTAATCGTTTGGAAGGCCTAGAAAATATAAATACATTATACAAATATAACCCAATGTGCTTTCATCCATCCACATGACATTCACAATACTTCCAAACGAGGTGGGGGGATGAAAGCGGGAAGGCAAACACGTCATAACCACGCCCTCTTAGGAGACAGGAAGTGTATACCATTTCAAACCATTGGCAGAGCTTGTAATGTGTCATAGAGCATCTTTGCTATTCCTTTCATAAAATCCTTTTTCATCCTTTTTTTTTATCACAAAATTAAAAAACTTTAAACAGTTCGGAGGCCAGGTGGATTTTTTTCACAGCTAACAGTTTCAGCTGTATGTAACAGAGAAAGCTCTTTATAATCCATGTCTATACTGCCATGTCTAAGAAGCCAGGAGGCCATGCATATTCATACAGATGGAGTGAAGAGTACAGCCCAGCCTGCCATACACAGGGCACAGGGGTCATTGGCCTCAGGCCAACAACGAACACAGAGACAAAGATTGTGTACAGTAAGCACACACTTCTATTAGTATCTGTATTTACACGTCAAAACTCAGTCAAACCCACACAGAGAAATATAGAAACACACACACATTCACACACGCCCTCATCTGCTCACAAAGGTCAACACATTAGCATCGCAATACGTACAGTATTCAGGCTTTCCTGGTCCTATATAGCTACCCATCAAACATGTCCAAGATGGCACTTAGCCGTGTGTGCCCGTGTCTTATTATGCAGACCCATCTGTGTGGGTTCAAAGGTCATGGCCGGGCCTGGCAGGGGCTACAGGTGAGCAGATGAGAACAGTAGGGGCTCGGTTTAATTTAGCTAAGCACTACAGGACGCAGCGCGCCCCTGTATACCTGGGAAGGACAAGTTGAACTTTTCACACTGTGCCTCAGACTCATCATTTCAATGGGTGGAAAGTCGAGAGTCGAAAATGAGTAATAGAGTCAAAAAAAGCTTTGCTTTTGACACAGAATCTGTTTCTTTGTGGCTGAGTTGTTTTTTATTTTGTGTGAGACTTGTTCAAACAAAGACAGACAGAAGCACATAAACACACAAATCTACATACACAGTGCTCTGTCACCAAGTCTCTGTTTTTACCTCCCTTCTCTCTCTTTTTTACCTCTGACACACATCCAAGCACACAATACACACACAGACATATTGAAAGAAGATGACTGTCAGCAGTGTGTGTGTGTGTGTGTGTGTGTGTGTGTGTGTGTGTGTGTGTGTGTGTGTGTGTGTGTGTGTGTGTGTGTGTGTGTGTGTGTGTGTGTGTGTGTGTGTGTGTGTGTGTGTGTGTGTGTGAGGGAGAAAATCCCTAATCTGGCATGGACCAGCTTCCTGTCTAGACTCTGCATGAGGAGGCCAGCGCTAACCTGGCCACTGCTGTGAGTGTGTATATGTGTGAGTGCATACATGCACATTATGTTTGTGTGCATGCTACTAATTTATGTGTGCGCACAAACCTACATTATGTCTGTATCTTAGAGAGGGTGTAGCTGCACACTGTCATTGTACTCGTCCAAACCAGAGAACTGACATTAACCTCTGGCCTTCCATATCTACTGTCCAATACTTGTTTTTTTTTAAATTGGGACGGTTTCCAGTAAAGCTCCTTTTTGTTTTCTGTTATTTTGACGCTTTCTTTACCACGCGTGCCAATGCTGCCGCGATTCCAAAAGCCAATTTCCTCATTATCCAACTTGCAGCACTTACGGGAATAGAGAGGTGGGGGTGTGGAGGGTTAAAGTTGGAGGGAAATGGAAAAAAGCCTGATGTGGTTTTCTCTGAAATTCCACACAAAGAGCGAGGATGAAACTAACTTGTTTTCCTTCCTTACTCTCTGTCCTTGCTAAATACAGCTTAACAACAGTAAATATGGTAGTAAAAGCTGCATACTTTTGCCCAAACAGCATAAAAACAACACTGAAGGTGAAAAAAAGTCACTGAAAAAGAATGCCTCTTGGTTTTGGTAACACAGTTAACCTGAGCTGAATCATAACTGGAATCGCTGACGGCCTCTTGCCATCAATCATTAGCACCAACCCTGCCATTAGTAATCACAACAAACAACCACTGAGCACAGCAACTTTCTGCCGTCTTACCCGCGCTGAGTGCTAATCAAAAAAATGCTAAGTGTGTTTAGCCTTAGCTTTGACAGTATTTGTCCGGAGTGTGAATCAACATCATGAGCGTCGCTATTTCATATTCATGCAGAGGCCCAATGACACCTTGTCCTCTGCTTTCCAAAAGGCCTTAACTCAGCAGATCACCACCCCTGTAGACCCAGATGTAAAGTGAACAGTCTTCACCTCTGTGACATCAGACCGCCACAATATGCCGTCTTGTGGGAGCAAGCCGTCACAGAGGCCTGCCAAAGACCACGGCTACGACTATGGCAGCCAAAAAAGCTAAGAAGAACAAATGACAAGGTGATTTTTTTTTTTTTTTTTAGGAGGAAAATAAACTAAATGTAAGGATTAAGGACAAAAAGTGTTTTTTCAGCACTTTTCTTTAAAACTTTTATTAATCTAGATTATTTTATAAATGACTAATGATGTGAAATGGTCTCATGAAGTGGTGAGAATTATCTTGTGGTGAGTTTTTCAGCCTCTTATTTTTGTTTTTATAGCCAACGCATGTACATTTTTGTATATATTCCTTTTTTCAGCAAACAATCTCTGATTAATGCAGCATCAAACAGCAGACAGACAAAGTTAGCAACTCGCTGGTGAAGACAGTCAAACAACTAGTAAACTCGGACACAGATATCTCCCTTAGAGGCTGCTGGAAACCAAAGGTGAATATTGTACTTACATTCATCAGGTAACCAGAAACACGACTCAATTGGGATGTCGATGATATCCCTCCATGTCTCCTGCAAGCGAGCACCTGTTTGCCAACACCTTAGCCATGTCAGGTCAGGGATGTGCCTCCCTCTCTCTCAGCTGTTTTGATGGTCGACTGCCCCCTAGTGGACAAAAAAACTAATGTGAAATCGATTTGTCAAAAATGGTATGCCTAATATGTAAAATAAATGCAATTACATTAATTTAGCAAATGCTTTTGTCAAGAATGACTTACAATAAGTGCATCAAACCGCCACAGAAATAAGAGCTAGATGTCATTAAAAACATTTAAGTGTTTCTGTGCTGCTGTACTATGATTTAAGTCGGACAGTGTAATTTATGTTGAACAGTATACACTGTGGCCACAAGTGACAAGCATGGATGGAAGTAAGGATATTGGTATATGCTAAAGTAGTTCCCAAACGTTTTGATGTCAAGGACCCCTAAACTGACATAAATTAGACCACGGACCCCCATTCGATCATAAAGTCATAAAGTCAACAAACTAGCTTAGTAAAAGTCTGTTACAGAGCAATATCAATCTAAAGTTTGCAAACATTAGCCACTGATCATACAATGCCAAGTAAAGCTGGTAAAGAATTGAGCTGTGTTGCATTTTATCGCTTATGAATTCAACTTTTCATTTGTCAGAGGAAAAATATGTAATTTCTTCGTTCATAAGTTACATAGTCTTGCTTTAGTGTTGTTAAAGGTCATATTGATAACATTTTTATGTAGACAAATAATAATAAAAAATACATCCAGAGCTTTTAGAAAGATTTTGAATAAAAGCATGGCTTTTCCTAAAAATAAATATTATGATTGTGAATTAATCATTTAAAGAATTTTTACATGTCCAAAATTGAAGTTTTTGTTTATCTCTGTGGAAGATATCTGACGTTTGGTTCCCACTTCTAACAAGGCTTGTGAGCCAATAGTATAACGACGTTGGTATCAAATAAACAGGTTGTGTAACAAACTGGCAACCACTTGTTGTGAAGTGAATGCAATAGAAAAGGGGAGGGAGAGTGTGACATCTAGAGACTGAATGTTCTCGATGTTATCAACAGCACCTTTAAAAAAAAAAAAAGAGGTCAGTGAGTGCTAGCATGTCTAGGCGTAGTCTGAAAAGGTTGGTTTTCATCATGCAGCAGGAGAGAAGAGACTGAGACTAGAAACCACCGAGATTAGTCCACGAACTGAAGGGATAGCCAGTAGTCCAGATGAAGAGGAGCACAATGGTCGTGCCGGAGTGTAGGGTTTGATCATAACTTAGGAATGAGCAGTCTTCTTCACAGCCCTGTACGCTAGCACCAAAAGCTGCAACAAGGAGCCAGAGCAGTAAATGGAGAACCAAGTCTGAGCCAGGCTAAACCGATTGTAGCCAGAAACACAACCTGAGCACACCTGTGTGTAGACCAGCATTAAAAAAAAAGTTGCCTCATACTTAATCACAACACAGAGATAAGCATTTAAAAGTCTTTAACTCTGCAGATAAGTACCATGCAATCAATATAAGCCTCGTACTCGATAACTGCAACAAGATGAAGACATAAACCTCAGGCACAACAATAACAGAGCGACAGACATGCTTTCGCTGACTCCACGTGATCTCACCTTAAGTCATCGTCTAGCCGGCGTGGTATTCCTTTTCCTATGTACATGTATTTAAGAAAACCGATGACTAACACAGATGGTGGACGAATCAAATGAGTCATTTGAGTTGTATGGCTATGACATACACACATCATTGTCTCCGCTGGTGTGGGTTTAAGGGGTCTCCTGTTGGCATTCCTATCCAACTGACTCCCCAAGTATGACTCATAGGCTTGTTACCCCCAGACGAGGCAGACTTTACTGGGCTGGCTTGTCAGTGTGTGTGTAGTAGGGAAATCTGGCGTGATGCTGCTCAGTATTTGGGGTTTGTCTGACTCCGTCTAGCCAGTCTCGAGCAGTCTGACTGTGTGTGTATGTGTGGTCAGATGGTGAACTCCGTCTACTCTACAGATTAAAATCTTAAAAGACAAAAAAAAGAATGGTTTTCGTGTTTTGTAAACACAACAGTCGTCAGATCACTGCGCTGCTTGAAAAGGTTAAGCAGTTGCAGTTACTACTCTGACGAATAGTCAGCAAGAATGTAACCTACATTACAGGAAAAAAGAGGACATATTCCTCCGTATTGCTACCAGCATGTGTTTTTGTTTTCATCCTCCGGTCTGTAGCTGCATTCCTTTCCCGTGTGTTGTGCGAGACGGAGAGATTGCCGGAGAATGACTCACTAAAACCTGACCCAGCAGTGAGGTAATCACTGGAGGACGCTTGGAGTAAAAATGAACTTTGATGGTGATGGCTAGGATCATGTCTAGGAATCCCCAGACGGTTTGGAATAGTACAATAAGTGTGTGTGTGCGGGATGACATAATTCCTATGCACCCGTCCAGTCCATGTGATGTTCTTGTCAATGTGAGGCCTCCGGATGAAGACCCACAACCCCATTACAGATTCTCTCCACACAAACTTGATAGGACAAATGGAAATAGATGCTCAACCTAGAAGTACTGCTGGTAGATGATCATTTATAATTCTGCCTTCATTTTTTTTACACTTCTGATACAACCAGAAAGGAAGAATGAAAGTAGTACTGCCGATGATTAATTCAGATATAGATTTTCTAATTCATTCGTTCTGCATTCAATAATTTTGCAGATATAATACTACAACTATAAGCGACATTTCACACAAAAAAAAAAGCTTTGTTCACTTACAAACATTGTAATAGAATTTCTGGACTCTCGAATATTGGGCACTTTCCTTAAGCATTAAATATATAATTATTATTGTTATTATATATATTTATTAGGTACACCTATCAGTCCAGTTCAACACTATTACAAGCTACAACCTCACCTTTTCTTTGTAAAGGTAGCATTTATGGCTAATATTGGATTGCATTGGATTTTACAGGTGTCCCTTATAAAGTGGCCACTTACTATACATTTTTAAATAGCATGATCCTCTAAAAATGTATAAGATGTTGAGTTTCTCTGCTCTTGTGTCGATATACAGACACAGACAGCAGACATTGGTTGTTATGTAGCATCACCTGCTGGATTAATGGAGAACTGCCAACATTACAGTAATTGCCAAAGGATGAGAAAAAATCAGCAGCAACATAAATACAGAACAAAGAACCTCATTAAATGACATCAGTTCACTTTACAGTGCAATGTATACTTAAACTTAAATAAGCCACGGTAAGTTAAAGGTATAGTCACTGAGGTGTGTCACACAAACTGGGAAATTACTAAAAGAAGATCATCCTCAAGAACAAAGATAAGAAAACAAAAGACAAAAGTGTTACACACTTGGTTAAGAGGAAAATAAAACATAAATTACTGTGTGTTATGTCACAGTTTTCCTTTACTTAACTTTTGAGATAAGCTATGACGCAATGCATCAAAGTAGGCATGGAGGACTGTGGGAAAGTGGCTGAGGGATACCAGGGATCACGGTGCTGCTTGTCCTAAAATAGTTTCACGATGCTTATGAAGACATCTCATTCCCTGCTCATTCTTGGATCATGCAAAAAGCCCAAACACACATTTTGGGTTTGGATCACTCAAACATCACTGAGCCAAAGTTATGAATGAAGACATTTCAGCCAGAGCTCGGAGCCACGTTACGGGAAACCAACGTCCGAACAACAAACGCTATGACCAAAGTGTTATAAACAACAGATACTGAGGAGCTTTTACAGTTTGCCTGCTTAAACAGCACAATGGAGCTTTATATTTACATTATGTGGGGCAACAATTTGTAGATTCAAGCCCATTTTCACGCAACTGTCAATGAAGCATTGAAAAGAAAGTTGATGTTCCTAAAAAGAGAACAAAAGTCAAAATGACTATCTACTCTACATCATGCACTATTCACAGATAGTGATGTTAAAATAAATCACATCCCACTTTTCCAATACAACATCTGACTATAAAAGGGGAAAATAACAGACAGAGTGTATCAAATTACTGTATTCATTTTCATTAATGTATCATGGTGAGTTGAGGAACAAATGACCTTGTTCTGACAAAAGGTGTAAATATAAACCTCATATTAATGTCCAACTCCAGCAAACAAGCAAAAATAAATCTGTATATAATTATGATTCAAATCCAAATGTTTACCAAGTTTGGACATTCTATGAAATCATTCTTGCTATGCAAACTGGAGGGCAAAAGAAACATAGTGAAATACCAGACCCCATGTTTGGGTACGGGGCCTCCAGTGGTTGAGTGAGCTTTGACCTAAAATAGGTCTGAGAATGTGGATATGCGCTATGAATAGAGATGAAACAGGAGGGGGAAAAAATCAAAAAGATGAAATAACTTAAGGGCCTGCAAATAAACCTTCAGACATCAGATCATAAAACAAATTGAGTGTAGATAGTGGTTTCCAGAGGGCATGGGAAAATCTGCACTGACGGGGAAGAAACTTTTTGTACAGCAATTCCATCATGTTGCCAGAGTGTGTCTGAAAAGTTTTTTATCATGTTGAGAGCATGTTCTGTATTATGCGGGTCTTTGTAAGAGAGCTCCAACTCCAAGGACCAAACTGTGGATTATCAGAAATTATAGAAATTAAAATATGGATTTTTTCTGTGTAAAGTCAGTTATTGTAATTGTTATGGTTGCAACCACAGAAACAGGCAAGTAGGAGTAGCAAGTAGTGCAGGTTTAAGACACAATAGTGAGATTAAAATTAAACAGGCGCCTATGCACCAAAGCCGAGTCTTTACCGCAGCGGCACGGGTTCGAATCCGATACGCGGACCTCTGCTTCTTGTCGCCCACTATCTCGCTCTCCAATACTTTCCTGTCTATTGCCTGTACTATCAAATAAAGGCAATAATAAAATAATACAAATTAAACAGAGCAATTATGTGTAAACTTCAAGTCCTAGACTTAGATTTGTTGGGTTTACATTTGCCTTTAAACAACTGTCCTTGAATCAGCCTGTGGGAGGGCAATAAAAAGCAAACATGGGACTTTTATGTTTCAGAAGAGAATAAACATCATAATAACATATTTTAAAGGGTATAAATATGCAATATTATAAGAAAGAAGAATTTAATAGAGGAAAGGGAGAATTTCTTCAACTCAGATACTGTCACAGAAACGGCTAGTACCACAGTTTGCCACTAGAGGGTGCACGACCCAGGCTACCTACTGTATGCTAGACAACCAGAAGAAACATAAACTGAGCTGAGATTACTGTAAGATCACTATTGATCCATATTAATATTAAAAACATTTTTTTAAAAATCACAAAAGAAGGACCACAAGACCAGATATTCACTCCCCTTTAGATGGCTTAATAAATAAAAAATAATAAAATAAGCCTTTAACTCTGCAGATTAAAGCCCAAACTTTACAAACTTCATAAAACTTCTAAAATAAAACCCAGACTATTACACATGTTTGTGATGTCACAGTTGTGATGTGTGCATGGTGCGTCGCAGGGAGCGCTGTTATGATCTGGGCTCTCCTCGGTCCCTCCTCCATCAAAACGTCAGAAACTAGTGGTATAAAACACGTGAGGCCACACCGACCTCTCAAAGTCGCATATATACCTCGTTAACCTGACAGCCTGCGGTCTGCCTCAGCACAGACAATAAAGAGAATATAGATCTTAATGAGACAGAAAAGGAGGAGGAATATGCCACAGCTGTGGGACGACGACTACTTAAATCTACTGGATTGAGCACAAGAATGCAAAAGAAAAGGTTTCTACAGATATTATATTTGTGCTGGATAAATGTCATTATATATATGCAGCATAGTTTTCGGGACTTTTGTATTGAGTAATGTCTAATGGGCGAGCACACACTTTGGATTTCTGCAACAAGAAAACGAATTAAGTGAGAAGTTTTTCCATCAGTAAGGAAGTTAAAAAAGAAAAACACCAGCTGTGGTTTTATCAGTTTTGACTTAACTGCTAATTGTCACTGACCTTGGCAAGTTCTCGAATCTGCAACATTCTCGAATCTGCAACATTTTCTACACTAAACTACGGAGCGAACCAGATGCAGAGAGAAAGATGCATTTGGGCAAGGCTTTACTGTTCGTCCTCCTCCTCAACTGCGCGACTTTGAGCTCATCTCTGTCAACTTGTGCCACCGTGGATATCGACCATGTGAAGAGGAAGAGGGTCGAGGCGATCCGGGGACAGATTTTGAGCAAGCTGAGACTGACGAGTCCTCCTCACTCTCTGGGACCGAGTAAAATCCCCTATCAGATCCAAGCGTTGTATAACAGCACCAAGGAGCTACTGGAGGAGCTCAGGAAGGATCGGCAGCAGAGTTGCGGTCAGGACAACACGGAGACTGAGTACTATGCCAAAGAGATATACAAATTCAACATGGTCTACGGACCGCCAGAAAGCAGTAAGTATTACAGTTACTTCAGGTAGCTATCTATCACTTTTCTTGTTGTTAATGCCAGCAATCAACACTCTTCATTTGGTGCGTAATTACGCACCAAATGAAGAGTGCACGTCTAAAGCTTGAGCCAGCCAAACTTAAAAACTTAATATGCCATTCATAAATATCTGCAGTATTTATAGCGTGAAGTCCCAGCAACTTTTTTTGGTCAAGTTACGTTTTTGGTCTGCTGCATATATTGTCTTTCACAGTGTTCCTGTTGGTTTCTGCATCTTTATGTAACCTAATGCACTTTGATAGATTGTTTTGTTAAAAAAAGGAGCTTGAGGAACAGATTTGATCAATTTATGTATCTTTGACCAAAACAAAAAAAACTGTATAATTGAACATTTGTCTTTTTATACTATTGAACATTTGTCTTTAATAATCTTCATTTAAAAAAAATGTTTTAATCTATACATATACATTGATACATAAAAACACTTCAGGATCTACAAATATGCAAATAGTCTTTATTTTAAAAGTTTAACTGCTGGAGACAAGATATTTCCTACTACAATGTAAAGTCCATTCTTAGAGTAAGTGTGCTGGAGGCTTCAACATCACATTTCTGTGAGTTGCATACTATAATAACTATAACATAAACATCTTGTAGATGTTAAACTCAGTCTTGATGGATGTGAAAACAGTCTTCTAGTGTAACAAGCATCATTCTGCATGTGAAGCTCAAACATCCAAGTGAAGAAACAATAAGCAAAACACATTTTTTGAGGGGGGGCTTTCATATAAATATGAATATTTGTGAACCAACATTCTTTAAAAAAAAAAATGTGTCGGAGCTTCTTTTAGGTTTTGTAAACTTGCTGTGCACTTGGATGATGTGCTTTGTTAACTGCAGTTCTTCACCAACCTGTTTTAACCCGGCACCAGTGTTCCAGGAAAGTCACTCTCCTCCTACTCCTGACTCCACTCTTCCTCCTCTTGTTTTTTTTTCTTCCATGGATTCTGTCCTTCTCCCCCAGATGTTCCCACTTCCTTTCCAGTTAGGCCCAAATGAGAGGGACATCTGCCCAGGCGGATGGGGATGCCTTTAGGAGAAGGAGTAGGAAAAGTTAACGGAGGTGGACAGGAAAAGTTAGATGATGGAAGGACCTCCCCGTTAGT
Source organism: Helicolenus hilgendorfi (assembly GCA_916700815.1). Lineage (NCBI taxonomy): Eukaryota > Metazoa > Chordata > Actinopteri > Perciformes > Sebastidae > Helicolenus > Helicolenus hilgendorfi. The sequence goes on from CAKALG010040016.1 coordinate 12,359, forward strand.
CTGGATAGAGGCATCCCTCTCTCTCACCCTAGGAGTCTGTCTGTACAGTGGGGTTCCCATGAAGCCCTCGCATGCACGGACACATCATTACCACCCACCTCCCCATTGAGATGGCGCTTAATGTGACCCCACTTCCTGTCTTGGCCGGGGAATTACCCACACGGGTGGCCCATGAGCATGAGATCACTAACTGCGCTGCTCAGGTTTAACTTTGCTAAATTGAGTGTGAAACTGAGCCGGCATCCATCCTCCTTAAACCTGAATGATTCCACTGTGCCGTCATTTTATTGCCTCTAGGTAACATTTCACTGCTTGGCTAATAATGAGCTTTATTTTGTTTGTAAAACTTTTGTTAAGATTATCAGTAAAGGCCTGTTAGGCTCACGGTGTTTTTACTCCAAGTGATTTGCGCTAAACCTCTCTATTTGGCACAACCGTTTCCTCTATAGAAATAAAAGCTACGAGTGGAAAACTTGTGCTGAGAGGGACATGTGTCAGCACTTGAGGGAGATTCATGCAGCATGTGGTCCGGCTGAGTTTGGATTACTGAGAAAGTAGAATAGGATAAATGCTGTGCGTGTGTAGGAGCCAAAGAGGGCCTCATGGTCTAAAGCAAAGCCAAGAGCATTGCATCACAGTCCCTTTGAAATCAACAGGTGTTTCTCAAAAGACCTATTTTCCCTCAGCAATGTTCTGTTTTGAATCTCGCAGAAATGGTTTTGACAAAAACAGCAGGCAGTAGGTGCCTCACGTTGGTGTGGTGGTGCTGGACTCAGAGCCACAGATGGGCTTTATGATGCAGGACATATTTACATACCTTTTTTCTAACAGTTGGGTGAATATCATAGTTTCTTCTACTGTAATATTATGGTCTTTATGCCTGAGTTTGAAAAACAAAAAGGGAAAAAGGCAGAAAGTCAATATAACAGCATAAGTGCTGAACTGACATAAGTATCTGTATGAGTGTGCATTAGTCAACATCTCTACTTCCAGATACTAAAAATGTCGACAAGCTAATAATATTCCTAAAACTGTGGTATTGGCATGACAGAGTGTTTTTTTTCTTGTGTCCAAGATGATCTCATACTTGGAAATATGCATTTTGTCAATAGCCTGTATATCCACATGCATACACTGAGCCTGCTCTCTGAGACTGTAATGTGATTTTCATATGTTGCAGCAGGCAAGATGAACTCTTTTATAGATTTGTTGTGCTGAACTGAACTCTCATTCGACTCTGGCAGCAGAGGTGATTTTCTTCAGTTAAATGACCAGCAGAGTAACACAATATATTATGGATACGATACAGAAACTATATGACTTTCTAAATATTATGCATCTTTATCAGGTTTGCACTTACAGTATATAAGAAGTAATTAAGGTTCTAAAAGTTACTCACTTGTAAAGTATTAAACATGTATCTGTTTTCAATATCACATGCATAAAATTAAAATATATATCTTGTTGAAATGACTGGTTTTACCTATTCAAGATAATATATGGTGATGCGGAATGGCAGTAAAAATGGCTAGGAACGTTACTTTAAGCACGAATTTGCTCTTCTCACGATTTATATATAAGGACTATTGAGAATAGGGTCACGATGGTTTGTCATTTTTAAAAAGTAGGTCCAGAAAAAAAAAGTTTGGTAAACACTGTTCTATAACACCGTCAAATGACTTCCTCCTTTCATAATTACTATGGCTGCTAGAGGGCATTATCACTTCAACGTAAACACTTGGGGCACTTGCTGAAAGGACTGAGGCCGTCATTATTTTCTAATTAGCAGCATCCAAATTGATGTTTCAGTTAACAGTCTCTACTTGAGATTGATGATGATTGAACTTTAGACTTCTTTTCATTGAAGATGTATGTACATTTAGCCTGAATCTTCTTTGCCAAATGCAATAAAATGTTTCGACAAAAACGTAAGGCATTTTTTTCAAGTGCTGGTAGGCTGATTTCGTTACCTTTGGACAGAGCCAGGCTATCGGTTTCCCCCTGCTCCCAGTCTTTGCACTAAGCTAAGCTAACTGGCTGATGGCTGTAGCTTCATATTTATCATACAAACATGAGTGATATCAATGTTATCGACTAACTCTCGGTAAGAAAGCAAATAAGCGCATTTCCCAAAGTGTTGAAGTATTCCTTTAAGATCAGGTAGAAAACAGTAGACTGTGAGTGAAACCAGTGTAATGAAGACACAGCCTCCTTCGTGTGTTGCCCCTTGTGGTATAACAGGACCAGAAGTCTGCCTTTGCGGAATAAAGTTTTGACTCTTATCCAGTGACATCACTCTCTTTCCCTCGGTTAATGTGTGCAAACACACACTCACTTTTTGAAGGTAAACTGTTGACCTTTGGTGGATCTGAGGCAGCTCTGTGAACCAACACAAATCCGTGACAGGTGCAAATGAAGCAGAAAGCTGCTGGACGACTGGCAAATGACTACATTGAGAGGCTGGACTGCAGTCATCGGAAAGATTTCCTTTTATAGCATGGTACGCATACAGAATCTGGCATATGTCAATGACTGAGGTTGAGCTGTGGAGAAGTCATCATGGTCAGAAACGGGTTTAGGTCCAAAAAGTTGTCAGTGGGACCGAGGATAGCAGGGTTTTGATACGCAGATACCAGCGAGGTGAAGTCATACTGAGCTCAATAATATTGTCATTTCAATTACAACATTTTCATTTCCACCAAATATAGACAAAATGTGTTGGAGAAACACTGAGGAATTTAGATAAGGCAGGCAACCACACCAATCATTCACTGTGGGCTGATAAACTTAGTGCCAGCCATTAAAGAGTCTGTAAACCCAAGACCATATTTTAGGTGTGAATGGGTTTACAAGTCTTCTAGCATATTAAAGAAAAACATTTACTGTAAATCCATGCCATTATTTTCTTATTAAAGTATCACTTTATTTGTGAAGCAATATGATATGTCAAAAATGGAAAAAAGTACCCATTGCATTGCCATCTAGAGGTTGAAATTATTACATTTGCTGCCAACTCAGTTAACAGAGTGTCTTTGGAGCACAACTGAAATTACTCTGGCATCAGGCGGATAAAAGTTTGATCCAAAGAAACACCTCCCCAACCCAGTCCTCCCTCACTCAGCCAGAAATGTATTTTTCTAAATTGTGTTGTGGATATAGACTAGGGATGCAAAACTGAACCAAAAAAAACAAAGTGTTCAGTGACGCACAAACCGAACCATAGGATTGTTGAACCATTGCACCACTATTATATAGGCCTGCAATTTATTTGATGTGGTGCTAGAGACAGAGACATCAATCAATCAATACATTTACGTATTTTGGAATTCAAATATATTGAAAATGGTTGTTTTTCTTCTCCCTAATGTGCAAAATAAACCTAACCCAAAACCGAGACCCAAAACCTGCAATACAAACAGAACCATGGGCTTGTTGAACCGTTGCACCAACAGACGGGCTAAAACAGTGAGCGTTTTAAATAGAGCTGAAACGAGTGCTCAATTAATCAATCAAGAGAAAAACTCTTGATAACCAATAAATTGTGTACTGTAAGTCAGATTTGAAGCAAAAATGCCTAAAAATCGCAAGTTTCAGCTTCTCAGTTGTAAGAATTTGCTGCTTCTTTGTCTTCTTCGTTACTAAAATGAATATGTTTTGGTTTTGGAGTGTTGGTCAGACAAAAGCAATTGATGAAATAATCTTGGTCTTCAGGAAATTTGGATAGTCACTACTTTCTGACATTTGTCTAGAGATATAATTTTGTTTGTTTTATGGTGGCAACACCTCCGGTTTCAGGTCCTTGTACTGTGCATGCTGGCTCGCTGTCACACCAACACATTCTCATCCCAACTCTGTCACATACTGACGCTTTGTCAGACCCCTTGGCATCCCATTTCGTTCGCAGTAAACATGTGCTTTATGTTGTGAATTAAACAAAAAGCTTAGGTTTAGGCAACAAAGCCACTTAAGCTTCGGTTATGCTTTCCGCAAGGACAGCCTCATGGACATGAGCTGATGTGGAATCGTGACGAGGAAACATTTAGATCTTTTATACTCCGTGTGGGTTTCTCCTCATAGCAAACAGACATTCTCAAAGCTACTCGAAGTTTTTTCCGCCCATCCACGTCCGTGTAGTTGTAGTAAAAAATGTGGATGTGCGTGGACGGGAGAAAACCTGCTGCACGGAACCCCCACAAAGGGTCGTGTCTGATGGCGTGACGTCACTTTGGCTGTGCGGACACTTGCGACCCTCACAGATGCAGCAAGCAAAAATATACTTTAGTTAGGCTTACGAAAAAACAACATGGTTGGGCTTAAAACTGCATTTGCACAGTGAAAATGTGACTTGACACGAATGAACAGCTGATTGTAACTTGAAAGTGAAACTTAACAACGCACAGGACACGAACAGCGGTCTCCTGGATGAAAGCCTTGTGTTGTTGGACCAATCCACCTCCTCTCCTGCCTCCTCTCCTAACTCTGTCACCACAGCACTTTCCCTGTGTCTTTACTGTTGCCGTGGATGGGTTTACATTGTAGTTAATGGAAAGCCCAATGCATCTCATACCGGCACTCAAAGGTGGCTTGTGTGGCGATATCACACGCCGACGGCCGTGACGAAGCATCTGTATTTGACGCCCTGAGAATGAGAACGGGCTGGTTACACTATCATGGCTTACAGGGACACTTGAATAGAACAGAGCCATCATTAGTGAATTTCCCACTATGACAAGTCAAAGTGTCTGCTGCGATAAAGGCCTACCTGAGAACTGTTGCACTCATATAAAGGAGATCATAATGCAAGTATCTGTTATGATGTTGTCCAGAGGCCATGTAGCACTTGAGGTCTGTGTTCAGACATAAACTGCTTGTATTGCAACAGACCTTGATAAGAATTTCCAGGCCTGTTCTCTCACAAAACTTTTATTTTACTCTCTCTGTTCCAGACGATCTGCTCTACTGCCCAAAAGGCATCACCTCTAAGGTTTTCCGCTTCAACGTCTCTGCCATGGAAAGGAACTCAACCAACCTCTTCAGAGCAGAGTTTCGAGCTCTGAGGGTGCCAAACTCCAGTTCCAAGAGGAACGAACAGCGGATTGAGCTCTACCAGGTGCGTAAAGGTACCGTTTCCTTGTCCTTCTACAACGATCACAGTCAAGGCCACAAGGAGCTTCAAATTCTCTCTTTTCTGGAATATAATCTCTGTTACTAGATCAATTATCTAGTTCAATTCTAGTCTGTCAAGCACATACCTTACATAAGCTAGTTAGATGTTCTCTATCACATGATTTCAGTTGACAAAGAGAGCCAAGGCATGCATGGGTAACCTACCAAAAGCCCAAAAGCTCAATACTCCTGCACAATGTTAGTAGAACCAGGACAGGGGTACTGTTAGTGCAGCGCTGGCAGCCCATATCTAATACAATCCTCATTTTGGTTATGTAGAGGTCTTTTAACATTTAGTCCTCAAAACAGTACGCAAAGTTTATTAAGCTGTTAAAACGCAGCTCTGGTCTGCTGATTCATGAAATGATGCAATACACTTCTACAGTAAGTCGCACTCAACGTCATCAGGTCCCTGTTCTCCGGCTTTAATGTCCTTGGCATTAAGGATCCAATATAAAGATACTTATTGAAGTAAAATTAAAAACATACCACAACAGATACTCTGGTCAGTACTGATGTCATGACAAACCCATAAGGACAATATTACCAAACACAGAATAAAACTATAGGCAACTGCCAACATTAACTCCAACTCAACACCAACATTTGGGCAAAACAGAAGATTAAACCACATTTCACAGGAAGTTGGTTAGTAGCTGGCAAGTCTGTAACATTTTTACTGCCGGTTTCAAACACAGAGAGGAATACAGGACGGAGTCGACAAGGGTCACACTCAAGTAAGATTTCCTGAGAAATTAATAACTTTCTTACTGTTACTAGGGTTGGGTGGATTGATACTCTGGTATTGATACTTCAATACTCATAAGCTACTCATTTGGTATTAATTCTTTTGAAAAATATTGATAGCCTAATACAATTATATGAATACAAACGTAGGTGGCTGCATCTCTTACAAAAGTTTTCACCACTTTTGTATAATATTTGTGCCAAAACAGCCCTGAGACACTTAGCTGGCCCGAGTCATATGACTGAAAAATGTAGCGTGGTGCTACTTGTCACCTGTAGATAAAAATACAGCGAGATGCACTATTTGTGACAATAAAGTGACACACACCGTGACACAAATAACCTCTATAAAAATTTAAAAACAACACTTAAATTGTACTCATATTTGCTTTTGTAATAAATGTGTTATCAATGGCCAGTATGCATCATGTGATTTGCCTTTGAGTGTAATTTTGTTTTTCTTAAAATGACCATTATTTTGAAATTTAAGAAATGATCAGTATCGGTATCAGAATTTTGCAACAAAAAGTATCGGTATCATATCAAATTTAAAAAGTCTGGTAGTCACCCATCCCTAACTGTTACATGGGAAGCATACATGTGTACTGTTTTTTCCCAGAGACCAGGGATGAACAACATGAAACACAGAACAACCACTAAGTTTCTTTTTAAACAAAAGCTATGAACTGGACACATCATTATGTCAATATATCAATACTTTCATATCGTGGAAGAATACAAATACTAGGAGAAATGTGAAAATGGGTTGCTCAGAGTGATAAACCAACAGAAAATTAGCATCCAACCATGCAGCTCTGCACAACTTATTTTAGCTTATTGTTTGGGTCTTACTGCACACAAATTTACTATATCATTGAATATTACTGCTCTCCTTGTTTCCACCAACAGCAGGTAACTAGTGTTAGCTGTTAGTTTATCAAAGCAAACATGCCCTACCTCGCCAAGAAACAACATACAGTAGTCTACAGACAAGACTGGCAATTAGTTAGCTAGCTAGGTAGCTGGTGAGAAAAGTATAACTGCTAAAAGAAGAGTGAATATCAGACTTATATTTATCAGGTGGGCACAAACAGGACTATTAGATGCCAATGTTGCTCTGTATCTGCTTAAAATAGGCAGTAGTTTCCTAACATGCTAACATGTAAGTCAGGCTGTCTGTCAGCTTTCGGTCACACCTCCCAGGTGTTTTGCATTATTTGGCTAATTAGTCTTCGGCTCAGGTTGAGGGTGGGTGGAGTATGTCTGTGATGTCACCTGACTCCATGAACCAATCAGAAGGATAAAGGTGTAACCTGTCCCGCCCTTACAGGTGTAACAAAGCTAACAAGGGAATAAGGTAGATGTCAATCAAGAGGTCTAATCGGCCAAAATAAGTGAAATCACCTGTTTGGTTGTGTTATGGTCCTTTAAACAATTTATATATATAACATGGTGAACATTATACCTGCTTAACATCAGCATGTTAGCATTATCATTATGAGCATGTTAGCATTTACTTCAAAGGTACGCCTAAAAGTACAGCCTCAAAAAAAAGGCTATCGTGGCTGTAGACTTGTTCCAAATCGCATATTTTTCTTTTTACTTTTAGTACATCAGCTGCCCTTAAAAAGGAGGTACTGGTTCATGCAGTATGCATACAATGGGGACATACTACTTTGTCATAACATTGTGCCTTGAACTTTGACCCTCTTGCTCCTATATCCACTGTAGTAAGACATCCTGGTTTTTTGTGGCATACTGCATTTGACATATTATGTATTGGGATACGCTAAATATTTTTCTGGCATACTAAGTATAATGGTGGTATTGGAGCACAGTGGTAGTCTCGTTTAATCACCTAATTGAATCTAATGCCACACATAGGCCTATGCTGCGATTTTATTTACTTTTTCTCTCTATCTGCTTGCATGCTCCAGTAATAATAACATTGTCTTAGTTCATGGCATGATTCATCACAAGTGATCAAAACCCTTATTGGATGAGTAGAACAACGATCGAATGAGAGCTTCTCCTAGTACCAACATCCTGTTCCGTATCCGCTCTATTCTACATGTTACTTTGTTGAAGCTGTTTCAATATTGAGAGAAAACTTTTCAGAGTGACCATTCTTACTATTGCTTTGCAGATTGTGAGGCCAAACGAACATATTAGGAAACAACGCTACCTTGCAGCCAAGAACGTGCTGACCAAAGGTACTCCAGAGTGGGTCTCCTTCGATGTGACTGAAACAGTGCGGGAATGGCTGATGAACAGAGGTGAGACTGAGGTCCTTTTGTTGCTTCTAAAAGCTATCACTAATGTTAGTGATCATCCCATGTTTTAAACTTGCATTTCTCTTACAAGCATTGAGGTATAAAGAGGCATACTGTTGACTTGGGCTTCTTTTTTACTAATCCTCTCTTCCACTGTTTGTCACCAGGAACTAATCTGGGATTGGAAATCAGTGTGCACTGTCCGTGCCACACCTTCAACCCAAATGGGGACATCATTGACAATGAGAACGAGGTGCTGGAGGTGAAGTTTAAAGGTGGGCTTCAACAACATTTTGTCATATAGGTATTTATGCCAGGTGTTGGTTGCTCCTTTGATCTAATGTCTGTAAATGTTAATGTCTTACTGCCATCTTACCACCCACTTATGTGGTCAATAGTCCTACAATTTTTTTTTTAAATATGCCCTTTACTCTGGTAAATAATCCCAGATTATTTCTATATGTTTCACTTTGGGAAGGTTGGTACCATATGTTTTAATTAGAAGTAGTGTTGTTGATTGTCTTTATATTGTTGCCTGATTCAACTTTTACCTTAGATGACTTAGAATATATAGACATCATTTATTTGTGCTTTTAGAAACAAACTATCTCTTTTTTTTCTTAGTCTTTTCATTTCTGCATCGTATAAAAGACTGACAGGGATGACAGCTTCATAGTCAACCATTTTGCAAATTGTATGCTCGCATTGAGGGAAATTACGTAGGCAAGAAAAAGCCACTAGATAGTTGGTTTAAGTGCATTGTCTATAATTAAGGCGTGGATGGAGATGAGGAGCACAGCCGCTGGGATCTGGATCACCTGAAGAAGAAAAAGGACCAGTACCTGCCTCACCTTATCCTCATGATGATCCCCCCTCACCGCCTGGACACTCAGTCCACACGCCGACGCAAGAGAGCGCTGGACACAAACTACTGTTTCTCGTAAGGGTTGCATAAATCACAATTCAAATTTCTTAGTTGCAAAATCGTGAAAAAATAATCTTTTTTTGAGCTTATTAATGTCGTACTTGGTATATCGCATGCATCAGCGTATACACGTATCGTAATATCCCAAATATAATCTGCAATTTACTATTTCTGGAATCCCTCACATGTTGCCAAGAAGATATTAAATATTAGGAGCACCATTACAAACAATTATTTGGGGACTAATTAGACAATTGTGCATCCTCGTCACAGAAACACGGAGGAGAGCTGCTGTGTTCGCCGGCTCCACATCGATTTCCGGCGTGACTTGGACTGGAAGTGGATTCATGAGCCAAGTGGTTACGATGCCAACTATTGCTCCGGACCCTGCCCATACCTGAGGAGCTCGGATACAACACACAGCTCGGTAAGGAGCACCAATTCAGGGATACAAAACAAGACAGTTTGTGAGAGCAGGAATTTTCCCACAGTGAAAATTACAACACAAAAACATCTCATTTACTTCGAGTGGTGAATAGCCATGCAGATAGTTCTAGTTTTACAAGATATCCACCTCTGAGAGCTCTGCCTCCACCTAGAGGTCTTCACAAGACCAAACCTGCTTTCTGAAATAGTCCCAATTAAACTGTTGATAGTGTTGAACTTTTCTTTGTTTTGGTTCCTGAACACACACACATGCGCTATGTGGTGAGTTTGAACATCTGTGTGTCAAGTAAACACTTTTAGACAAGCAGACAGCATTTCATAGACCTTAAGCCAGATTGTTTATTTGGTCATTAGTAAGTCTCCATGTTGAATCCTCAGTGTGTGTGTCTCAGTATTTACAGATACTCACAAAGTCAAGCTATTACACTGATTTAAACTAGCCAGCAGAGGTGTGGACTCGAGTCACACGACTTGGACTCGAGTCAGACTCGAGTCACAAATTTCATGAATTTACACTCAACTTCACAAAATAAAAAAATACTTCCAACTCGATTTGGACTTTAACACCAATGTCGACTTCACTTGGACTTGAGCCTTTTGACTTGAAAATACTTAAACTTTCCCCGAGCCCAAAGATCTAAAAGTATGTTATTGTAATTAAAAAGTGTGTGCACGAAGACGTTCAACTGCCTGGTACCAAAGATGTTGGATTTATTTATTTTTTGAGAGATCCTTTATTGATTTGTTTGGGAAGACGATTTACTCATTGGGGAAAAACTGAACTAAAAGAAAAAGTGAATTTCTATCTTTTGTTGTTTATTGCTGAATCCCCTAAACGTGGTGTGTTTTTCTTCACATTTGGTGAGTATTATTGGCATTTGATTATCTTACACTTAATTCCCCAGATTCACTTTGTTTGAACCAATCCGACAGCAATCCATCAATAGATACAGCAATAAATCCAATGAAGTTGCAGGAGAAAACCGTGAAGTATCAACATAACGTTACTGAGCGCCAATTACTCTGTTACTCCGACTTGACTCAGGAGTTGCCTGTCTTGACTTGAGACTTGAGTGCAAAGACTTGAGACTTATTTGTGACTTGCAAAACAATGACTTGGTCCCACCTCTGCTAGCCAGCATATTGTCAAGACTCCATCACTCATTATGCTGTATTCACATTACGAGCGACACCTAACATGAAGCTACAAAATGACGGCTGTCATTTGTCGCTGCGTGGCGGGTGTGATGCGCTACAAACCAAAGTTGAGCTGGTCTCAACTCTATTCAGCGCTCCAATGATGCGGTGAAGCAACAACCAATCATATGTTTTTGTTACACTCTGTTCCCTTCCATCTAAAAAAAATGCTGTTAGCCTGTTCCAAGTGCTATTTAAAGACATACAACCAGCGCTTGAGCAACACTTCAACGGCAACTCGCCGAAAATGTAGCTGGTCACTCTGGCCATGACTTGGTCCCACCTCTGCTAGCCAGCATATTATCAAGACTCCAATACTCATTCGATACTGATTCTATTTACAATCTCTCCTGTGTGCTTTCCACTAGCTCCTGAGCCTGTACAACACTCTGAATCCGGCAGCATCGGCCTCCCCATGCTGTGTCCCTCAGGACCTTGAGCCCCTCACTATACTCTACTACTCCGGACGGACCCCCAAAGTGGAGCAGCTCTCCAACATGATCGTCAAGTCTTGCAAGTGTAGCTGAGAAGATGTGAAAGGCGGCGAGGTAGCGCGGCAGGATTTTACTAGGTAATGACGAAAAAACCCATGCTCGTTGACTTTTGGACTCTTAGCTGTGACAAATACTTAAACTGACCTCATGGCTTAGATCTGAACACCACTCTGGAGGTCACACATTTTTTTTTAAGGATGCAGTTTTTCTTAAAAACTTGAGGTCATTATTTTTTTTGTTCTTGTTTTGTGTTTTTTTTCTCCCCAACTCTGGATGTTAAGTAGTATTTTCCATCTTATAAAGTCCAAACCAGACATAATCTTGCAATCAAAGTAAAATATTTCCTTCTAGATTTGTGAAGGCAGAAAACACACTCCTAATGTAGATTGCAGAGAGCCCTGTACTAATCTATCTGCTTCAGGGACAATGGATGAAAGAGATTTATTTTGTGGTATATTTTCTGCAAAGTTCAAGCGAATATTCCACAAAGTTACAGTCTCTACATTGTCAGTAGAGCAGCTGCCCTGTCCCTAGCCTTGGGATGATATTGTTAATAGTCACAAATATAGACTGTGCTCTACTGAATGGTCCTTTCAGGCTGGATTTTACCTTCCCTTCCCTTCAAACAGTGGACATTATCTTCAAACACAAAAGGAGAAAGGACAGACTTGCTGCTGTATCCAAAGCCATAGCTGTGGTCAGGGAAAAGGAGAGCTGAGAGAATGCCTGCTGGATTTGCAATGGAAAGTGAATGAACAAAGAAGTTGAGCCAAGCTTTTCTTTTTTTGGCCAGCCAGTAGTAATGGCCTTTTTTTTTTGCGGTGCATCTAATAGAATGGATGGAAGAAGAAGAAGAAGAAGAAGGAGAAGAAGAAGAAGAGGAGGAGGAGGAGGAGGAGGAGGGGACCTGTATGGAATCGAAGAACTGTGATGGAAACAAGCCATGAGCACACTGCCATTCACTGGAAGTTCTCATCTCTAACAGGTTCAACTTATTTATGGGACATCAAAGAATATACTGGAAAAGAACACGTGTTACGCAACAGGTTTTTATGGGATTTCTTTTACATCAATGGCAGATCTGGTCTGTTACGCAACTTGTCATATAGTGATTGTTTCACTAACTGGGACAAAAAAATTGACATGTATCTCCATTGGTGGAAAGACTTTTATATTAAGGGTACTGTTACATTTCCTTGTGATTTTAGAATTATGCAACTTTTTGTCCATGTACAAATTAGTTTGACCTGTTGTATGTGATCCAGTGTATGTTTGACTATTGTATTAAATCCCCAGAAAGTTAAATCAGAGCACTTTTCTCCAGTAATAATAAGGAAATGTCATTTAAAATGCAGCTGTTTACTTTTTTGCTCTCCTATCAACTCACCTGTCACTCAAGCCAGCTGACAAGGAATCGCATGTGTAGTCAGGACTCCCCAAAACACTGCAGTCTTTCATTCCCTCTGCTCCGTCTCTGTTTGTTTTGGTGCTCTTTTACAGTGTGAAGCCCTAATGGAACAAAAAAAATTGAAGAGGGAGGGGAAAAAGCCATTACATGACAGTGGCTGGATGTACAGTTAGACCTCATTTTTCTCTGAGTCAGGAGAACGATCCTGAATCCCTGTGCTGTTTGACATTCGCCCAGTCGGAGTCGTCTTGCCTTTAGATGACATTTAGGGGACGTTTTTTGGCAGTAATATTGTTTGATTGAGTTGTTGATCGTGATTGTTATTAAAAACACAACATGCAAAAACCTGTATGAGCCCTTTTTAAATCTCAAGAATCACATCAGCCTTGCATTTAGGAAATAATCAGATGTGATAGATCTGTAAAAAACATTTAACTCCAAATTAGGAAATGATGAATTTACCCACTGGTCCTGTCTGCCATGTTGAAATGCCATTTAAATTTTCTCATAATGTTTTGGTTCCATATGAACATAATTTTTCTTACTTGAATCTCACCAGTCCCACCTGTTTCCTGCAGGGCTTTTTTTTCTACCTGAGTAATAAATTCAACTTCCCTTTCTCTGGAATTGTTGCTTAAGAGCTTTCCCAGGCAAAAAGCAATTACTCTTATATTAATGTGCAGACATCACTTTATGTTCTTATTGTTCATAAAATGGTTAGTATACCGTAAATCACATATACACCTGAGAAACGTATTTTACATTTGGTACTACTTTCACGACACCTTTAATTCATCAGGAAGACCACTCCAATGAACACTGTGACCTTTGGAAAAGAGCTGCAGAGCATCTGGACCAAAGTAAAATGTATTATTTGAAACTGAATTGGTGGTTTATTAGAAAGTTAAATCCACCGCACATTTATTCATAAATTACCAGCATAAAAACTACAAACTTGTTGACCTATTTTGAAAGTGAGAAACTCATGAACCTCTGTGATTTTATTCATATTTGTAGGTGCAGAATTGATGGCTTATGTTAAATGCATTAACCTTTATTAATGAAAGGGAAAAACGGCCTGGTTCTGCCTAAGCCTAACCCAAATGTTGTTCTTATTAATGGCTTATTATGGGTCTGAATAGAGTGGTGCAGGGATGATGTATTTTTGTAGGCCAACCAGGAAGTTAGCATCGCCCTGGTCCCTCGACAAAAAGCCAATGGGATTTTTCCATTGGGTTTTGGATTATTGTAGAATATAAGCTCTGTGGCAAACAAAAAGCTAACGTTAGGCTATAAACAAACTAAACCATGGTCGCATGAACGCGCATATACACAAGGATGTAATGGCGGATAAGTCGGAGTGATGATGTTTTGTAGTCTTATTTTGCCACTTGTTTGAAACCACCTTTTTTAAGACACGTAAGAGCTTCAAAATTCCCTAGTGGGATGTTTATTGATGTATTTTATGTCGTAGAACAAAGCGTTAAAATCTCTTCAGCTTGTGTTAACCATAGACCTTATTTCAATCACCTAACTAAAAACCCATTAAAAAAAAACATTGACTTCCAGACGACGGAACCGGAAGTGCTAAAATGCTAACTCATTTCCAGGTTTTAGGGCTCATTCCTGCACCACTCTATAGCATTACTAAATCTTTTATTAACCACTGATAAAGCCTTCAGTAAAGGTGGCTGTTAGCAGGGTCGGAAATTAGCACCAGCCAAATGCGGGTAAATTGTTTGGAGTGGCGGGCCATCCGCCACTTTGGCAGACAGGGAACACACTAGGATTGTGAATCTGTTCAGTTCCTAGTTGTCTGATTTCTTGGACTCTCATTCTTCCGTGACTATCAGTTCCTTTTATTGGTGCTTCCCAACAGTTACGCATGCACAATGACATAACAGCATATGCACCCTGTATCGTGTTTCCGTTTGTTTGGGCCGGAGTCATTGCAGAGAGAAAACAAAAACGCTCAACAGGGTGGTGCTAATAAACCTGAGGGGCGCACCCTATTTTTCCCCTAATAATGTTACATTGTGAACAACAAATCTGCATTGAAATCAGCAGAAGGAGAGGTGGTAACATTAGCCGTTAGAAGCCGCCGGGCAGCACAGTCCTGTTTGGATAAATAACGGTGCTACTAACGTTAATGGAGGTTCCATTGAGTTATATTATGAAGTAAAAATGACTATTGGGTGAAGGCAAATTTTATCTTTATCATGATGTGTTCAAATGTAATCTTGTAAAATGTAGTTTTTAGCAAGAAACCTCAATAAATCCAGTGGTTTGGAGGAGATGTTTTCACAGCAATACAAAATGGATATAATAGAGGGAATTGTGACTTGTTTAACTTCATAACACCAGCTCTAAGCAGCTTGTAATACGTCATTAAAACTATAATGCCAAGATTTCTTTTTAATCAAAGCAAATATTTTAATGAAAATACAAACATTTATTTCCTAAGCATTTGAATTGTGCTTTTATGCAAATAACCACTATAGATGACAATAACAAAGCACAGTACAGTAGCCTACTGTGCCTACTGTAGTACCCTCCAGGGCTCTGCCGGAAGCTACGGTGCAATTCAAACACTGTAATTTACTATGTATATAATGTTTTTTGGGGTAAAATATATGACATCAGATCTAAAATGTTATTCCTGCACAGATTTCAAAAGTAGCAGATAAAATTTCTGAGTGGCAATTCAAAAAAACTTGAAAAAAGTTAATTTCAGACCCTGGCTTGTAGCATAAGCATACATTTTAATGTCATCTTCTCTACTGGACTGGCAATCAGTCGTACAGATTTTGGGGGGAGCTGGTTTGAGCTTATACGGACTGACAAGTAGCCAGAGAGAATTCCCTTTCTCTGTGTGCCCGTTATTGTTCCCTGTCACACTCAATCAGAGATGAACCATGATGGGAACACAAAGACCAGAGGGCATGACGCGGTCTATAAACAGGGGTCGGGGCTTTAATGGCTTTGCAGACAGCCCTGTACTAACAGACACACATTACCGGTAAAGAGCAGCCGTGCCCCACGCATGATTGACTTTTAACCTTCGGCAAAAGCCAGCAGAAGTCATGCCACTTACTTACATTTAAGTCCACCATTTGTCCCTGCTGCTAGAAACGTTCAGTAATAAAACCCAGCGAGTTTAGTATACATAACTCTGCAACTTCATTTCACTGTTTACTTCTTCTTCAAGGCAGTAAATGCAACCAAAACTGGGTGGTTGCTCACTGGGTGGACTCCCAGTAAGAGTAAAATAATATAGCTGATTCTTCCAGAGTATCTTTTCCCATGGCGGTGTAATGGAAGCAGGCTGAGGGGTTAGCGATGGCAAGGCCTTTTCCTAACAGAGGCAGCAGGAGCTTGGCTTGGGTCTTTCTATTCGTGCAAGGAGTCATTTTGGCTCAGTAAGCGGCTAGCCACATTGTTCAGCAAAACACCACACGGGCAGTGAAACGCTCACAGGGAGAGGCATACAGTGAGAATTATGCTGCAGTGATGGGATATGCTCATCAAATATGAGACGGAGGGGTCTTAATATACAGTATTGGGTTGGCATCAAGGTGGCACATAGTGAGGATGTTGAATCATAAATTGCACCACCTTAATGGATCCAAAGAGACGGAACCTCGTCTCCACTCGCTTCTCTTCTTTAATTGCATCTTTCTGCTGAGTCTGGGCTTTCATTTATAGCAGAGGAACACTCAAGGATGGTTTTAAGATGCAGATAAGGACATTGTTTGCTTCTTCTGGGGGACAAGCTGACCACCTCAACCAAACCAAACCTGCAATAAACCTATTTCCAGCCTCCCGGCTACTGGATGGATGAGCAAGCCACAATCTGATTGGAGTTCAGGGTCCGTCTCCGGGTTGGAGTCTGACTTTCTCAGAACTTGTGCTCTTCCAAGACTTACCAATGATGAATTGCATGACACGTAAATGCACAGAGGTTTGGAAAACTGTGTCTGCTGCTATTCCCTGAGCAGATTAACAGATGTGGAGGGAGAAAAAAAAATCTGAGAGGGGGAGGTGAGAGACAGACACACGGAGGGAAAGTAAGTGTGTGTGTGTGTGTGTGTGTGTGTGTGTGTGTGGGTGAGAGAGGGAGAGAGAGAGAGAGAGAGAGAGAGAGAGAGAGAGAAAGAGAGAGAGAGAGAGAGAGGGAGAGAGTCCTCAAAAGGACTGTTGCAGCAATAAAATCATCAGGTCACATCAGACCAGTTCTCAGGCCCCAGGGTGGAAAGAGTTGTGTAATTCAGCAATGAGGAGAGCGCACATACACATGCACACACACATATATACAAGTCAAGCCAGCGGCCATAGTTACTGGAAAAGAGTGAAGGGGTGAACAAATATGTAAACACATATCAACTTCATAGACCTTTATAGCTAAACAAATGAATGGGAGGTCTGGATCAAACTACAGCATTATATTACAGCCGAGTGTGTGTGTTTCCGTGACAGAGGGATGGTGTGTGCATGTGGAGAGAGGGGAGGGAAAATAGAGACTGTGTGAGAAAGGGAGAGACAGAGACAGTGTGAGATTATCATTTGCACACCCTTTAAATCATGACACGACATTATGTAAAATTTATTACTCTGGGAAGAAACGAGCCAAGTTTGAATTACGTACAGTAGAGGACTGCTGGTTTAGAGGTGGAGAGACCAGAAATGGCAGAAAGGCAAAACTGTGGCCCCGTACAGCGACTATGTAGCTTTTGAAAGAATAGAAACACATTCTTCAATCTTACAAATTCAAATCAGTCAAATCAAAATGTATGAGCAGCCTTGCTCAGTTCAAGGTGCTTAGGCCGCATTCAGACCAACTTAAGAAAACGTTCATTTAAATTGAGCCAGTCTGGTGACACAGTGGGGGTGCTAATGCAGGACGGCTCAGCCAAAAAAAAGGCAGGGACGTCAAATTCAAAAAGTTGAACACGGCTCAGTTTTTGCTGCAAAGCAACGTGACGTCATTTGATAAGGCATTCCTAAAAATTACGCTCCCATACAACAAAACTGCATTCTCTATTACGTTTGGAGGGAAAGATATTTTGTCGCGGATAACATTCGTTGACGTATCACAATTACGTTTGTAATGATGACGTAGCATATCGAGTGACCGTTACTGAAATTTAGGTGGAATAACATTATTGAAAGTTATGTGGTATAATAATGATTATAACGAGCGAGAAAGTCCACTACGGGCGGGAGTTGTGGTGGATGGGTCAAACAAACCCAGGACTTTCCCTCAGCAGACCGCTGTTGATGTGAAACTAAACGTTAACGTTCACTTATTTTAATTTACGTCCGTAGTTTAATAAGGTCACAGTCATTTTAAGCCAAACCATGATGTTTTTTTTACTAAACCTAACCAAGTGGTTTTGTTGCATAAACCTAACTATGTAGTATAGTTGTACTTTCTGTTTTGTTTTCAATTTACAACATTAACCATGTGTTTAAAACTGTGTCCGTAATCCACGAGAAAATACTTTTCCCTCAAAACCTAATTGAAAATGCAGTTTAGTTGTATGGGAACGTAATTTTGTGGGAGACAGGGTTGATCAAATACAGGCAAGTGCACATTTTTGGTGGATTAACTTCATAACGTGAACGTTGTGTTTCTACTGTTTACCTTTTTTTCCTCTGATAAGCCTTTAAACGCATTAATCTGTCACTCAAACTGAATTTCCTCTTCTTATGGGTTTTATTACTACAGCCTTATTTGTTCTGGTATGACCAGCATCTTATGGTGGATAATGTTGGCAAACTTTAGACAGATATTCTGCTACTGTATGCTCAATATATGCCTGTTCAGAACGGACCGATTGCTCAGTCGGCGGTGTTGCTGCTTGCAGATTTCTCAGAAAATGCTCATCCAAACAACTGCACACTCAACACTGCGCTTCCTTCCAGGGCAATACACCCGCCAAGTGTGAAGTCGGTCGGATGAGCGGTTGTCGAGAAAATGACTAATAAATATATCCCGTAAATCTCTGGTCTGTCTTTACTTATCTGTTCTTAAATGTACTGTAGCGAGCGACGGAGAGCGAGCTGCACCCAGCATGTTGTCGATCGGATGAACGGACAGACATACAGACCGACACAGAGACTCCTTCAATTTTAGTTAGATTAGGAACATTACTGAATTAGTTCACTGATTTTATGAATTTTCTCCACTTGTGCTACTGTTTTATTAGCATTTAGCATTGTCCTGTAATAGTCACTTGTGGCCCAACCCATTCCCCCCAGAAATTACAGTTATATAGTACTAATCCGCAACAGCAAATAACATTTTGAATATGTTTTAATGATAATATCTGCAAAAACGTTGATTGACAACATATTCAACTTGTTTTTCCTACAATATTAACTTATACAAAGTCTTCATAGTTATGTTAAGGCACTAAGCACAGTCGAGAGAAAGATTGTGATCTTGATTAAATAAAAAATAAAAAAAGGCAAGACTGACTGGAAGCACGGGACAGGATGTGCTTAGTTTTTCAATATTTAAATGAAAACACCATGCTTTCTTAACCTTATGCAAAGTGTTTTTGTGGCCTGAATCTAACCACATGTGGGATGCAGACTCCGGTCTCCGGTGTCACAGTCCTGCATTTTGTAAGTTTAGCATATATAAATGTAATTTGTCAGGGTTGTGTGACTGTTGGATCTTTTATCACAATACATCAAAAATACAATATCGTCCTTTAACGGTTTTCAATCTTTAAATAATAACTCATAATGTGACAGAGACACAGTCACGCGCACACACGAACTGCTCAACATCATGACAATAAAATGATAAAAAAAGGACTCCTTTGTTTAAGGAATCTGTGTAACACTGCCAGCAGTGGGGTTTAGGTTTCCTCTAGCTCATTTATTTTGTCTCTCTGTAGCTGTAAACACCTTCTCCATTTACATCAAATCACAGGCCCTGATGCTTTACCTCCTACTATATAAACCCCTCAGAGAAACATGAGGACGGAGGATAAAGCAGGACGGCTGTGTGGCATTTAAAGCATCCTGTATGTGTGTTCAGCTGGGCCGGTGTGATTCTGTGCTCACACATGCTCATATAAGGGCTGTGAGAAAAAGAGAATCTTAAATCACGTGGACGTCAGATTACCCTCAAGGCAACGGTTACACCGGCTCTCTCCCCCATCCTCATCCCAGAAGTGCAAACCAGATTGATGAGGGAAGTCATATCCTTAACAGCCTCTTATACAGCTGCCTCCACTCAAACAGGTAATGGAGACCGTGTCAGCAGGGCGCTTTCTCCTGCACAAGCTCCAGAATGAGGACCTAAGTGGTTTTGCTAAGTTTATTATCTTTCTGACTGTCTGGGCATACTGTATGTTCTCACAGTTACTGGGGATCAAACTGGTGAAAACGGCCACGCAGCTGTCGCTCCACAAAGAAGAAGAGATTTATTCCACTTGGATAAAGGCTAAGGAACACAATGTCACCAAGTCAAGGAGCTGCAGGAGGGCCCCAGCAGATGTAAAATAAAGGCTTTCTTGACCTCACTTTCATCATACAACCTTGCCTTAAAACAATACTGGGAATAGAGTGGTGGAGGAATGAGTCCTAAAACCCGTAAATGAGGTAGCATTTTAGCACTTCCAGTTCCCTCGTCTTGAAGTCAATGGGTTTTTTTGAATGTTTTTTTACTTAGATGCCTGAAATAAGGTCTGTGGGTCCAACAAGTGTCTAAATGAGACTACTTAACGTAATCACGCCGACCACTAGTCCGCCTTTACAGACAGTTTATACTCGCGCTCATGCGAACGTGGTGTAGGTGGTGTGGTTTTTACTTCTGGTGATTGCATTCACACTTTATAAAAGTGGTGTTCATTTGTGGAGATTATCTTACAGAACAAAATGTGTAAGTATCATAAACGTTTGTTTGCCACAGAGATTTTTTTCTGCAATAATCCAAAACAACAATGGAAAACTCTCATTGGCTTTTTGTCGAGGGAACCAGGGCGATGCTAACTTCCTGATTGGCCTACAAAAATACATCATCCCTGCAGCACCCTATACCAACAAGCCAAACACAGGTACATTGTAGTGCTGTTCTGTGTGTAGGTCATTAAAATGAATTGCACTTAATGTTGGTCCATATGAAAGAAAGTCTGCAGGTGTTTCATATACTGTAGAGTTTGGAATATAACTGGACAAATGAAAACCAGGTATTTCCTAAAAAAATCTTTAAACAGGTGTTTAAACAGCAGAGGTTTTTACCACTTTATGTTCTACGCTTTTGTAATAAAAGCTAATGTAATATGTATAATATTCTCCAGCTGCTGTTGAAGTTGGTGTAAAATGTCTTTTCCAGTCCAACTGTCATGGTCTACATTTAAATTTGGACCATGTGCATTCAACTACATGGGCTTTAGTTGTAGCGCCCATTTTAAAACTCAATAAACTCAAAACTCTTGGTGCCTTCAAATGGGGTCGTGTTTACCGTGTTCACGAGAAGAGTCCATATGAACGCCCCCCTCTTGTGGTATACACAACATCGTAAGTGGAAATTTTCTGAAAGCTCAGGGTTCACGCGTTGTGATGTGTTTGTTGACGTTGTCAGAAATGGAGGAGACCATGGAAGTACATTTTTTGGTGCATATTAAGTTAATATATTGTAATTTTAGTCGTATATTGTTTTTCTTTGTAATTTTACAATATATCCAAGGGAAAATGTTGATATTCCCAACGGCCTCATCTTTTTCCTATATCATTATGCCTTTGCATTTACTTTTGTTAGCCTCTGTGGCTTCTAGATGCCGACAGTTACGTTAATATTGCTGTTGCTTAGCAGCGGTGTTGTCACAACTTAACCACTTGAACACCAAGCATGTCGTGTACACGACTTCCTATGTTATAAACACGAGCTCACTTCATTTG
The DNA here is from genome assembly GCA_916700815.1 of Helicolenus hilgendorfi. Taxonomy (NCBI): domain Eukaryota; kingdom Metazoa; phylum Chordata; class Actinopteri; order Perciformes; family Sebastidae; genus Helicolenus; species Helicolenus hilgendorfi. The sequence continues at coordinate 33,932 of CAKALG010040016.1, forward strand.
AAGACACCTTCTGACTCTGTCATGATATTTTACATTCTGTACAGATGTTGTAAGTAGTTGTAAGCATCTAGTAGCTTGTATGCTAGTTATTTCCCACTGGTGTAACGTTACACGAAGGTTTCTCCACCAAATACGTGTATATATCTGGCCACTAAACATTGGGCAACTTGCTAATGTCTTCTACTCATTCACTAATTGCACACAGATCTAGAAAGTCAATCTGTTTAGATTGCAGTCCTAATCTTTTAGTGGTTAATGACCTTGCATAGCTTGACAAGCTATTGCACATGGGTCCATAGGTTGTTCAGGCATCAGGCTACCAGTGACGATGAGCCATCAAAATGCAGTCAGAAAGTAGCTTTGGTCTGGTACAGTTTGACAAAAGCAACAAACTTAAATGTTTCCCAAAGTGGAGAAAAGTATTTCAGCTTTAACAATAACTTAACTGTTCAAATGTTCAGCCTGTGGATACAGGAAACTGCTCTGCTGGACTTTTGTCCGTTAACATACACAACATAATGCCAACATTACTCAACAAAAGTGGAAAAAGTCGAATTTGTACATCTCTAATAGCGCTGTAATTACTCTTCTATTAGTAACAAGATATTTCAGCCTCGGTGTTGCCGAGTAACCAGCAGAAGCAAAGACATGCTGTTCGTCCACAAAGTCAATGAGAAACATGTTTGGTTTGTGCCTCCCCATTAATCTGCACAAGACCTCATGACTCCTTTGGCTGGCAGCGCTCCATAGGCGACAGGCTGTCTCACACAATGTGTTTGTGTGTGTGTGTGTGTGTGTGTGTGTGTGTGTGTGTGTGTGTGTGTGTGTGTGTGTGTGTGTGTGTGTGTGTGTGTGTGTGTGTGTGTTGTAATGTACAGCATGCCTAAAATCCTCCACGGAGGTTTGCACTTATATGTGTATAGGCTATATTAGGGTTTGGTCCTTCATAAATAAAAGGTTCAGTTTCATAGGGCCCACATCCCAAACTAAGGCGGACTACTTTGCTACAATAACGCTATTCTACATGTCAAAAGCTACTTGTATTGGTAACATACATGTCTCATCATAAATGCTAGTCTGAAATTAATCATGACACAGGCTTTGAGAAAACATTAATGTACTGCTTCTGTCCTCCACCTTCTACCTCCACAGTCTGCTGATGTGGAGTAGCTTATTAAAACTACAGGAGCAGGAATTACTTTCTAACTTGTGATTTTACGGTAAGCATCAAAATCTATGATTAGTTTGTAATCAGAAGAAAATCCTCACAAACACTTGAAACTGTAAAAGCTTAATTACGTCCAGGAAACGTAGTAGCAAGCTAGGCATAGATCAGAGCAGTGGCAGCTCACCATCCAGCCTGTTGTACGGAAAGGCGTGTGAATGATACGATAATATGCAAGGCAAAGGCAAAGACTGCATGTAAATGCATCCATGTGAATATGCTACGCTCACAGCTAGTGAAGTAGAATAAAAAGAAAGAAAGAAAGAAGAATGCTTACGACGGGTGTAAGGCGAGGTGGATGGGTCCAACACACACAGGACTTTCAACCAGGAGACCGGTGTTCCAGACCAGTGATTTGTTTTGTAAGCTTTGTAAGTTAGTTACGTTTGGCACATGTTTTAGAGTGAAAGTTTGTGATGTCTTTTCCGTACTCATGCTACGTTGTTTACGTACGTATTTTACTTAATTTAGGAACAACCATGACTTTTTTCCCAAACTTAATGAGTGGTTTTGTTACCCCTTGCTGGTACTGCACCTTCATACACGCGTGTAATATATCCCTTTCCAAAACTATGGTAACATGAGCCGCCGAGTGCAAAACTGTGGTCACGCCGTTTGCCTCGCTCAGAGGACATCCTCACCATAATAACACTACTTTCGGACCAACGGAAGTCAGACGGCGGTTGGAGGTACCACGGTTTTGCACTCTGCGGCTCACGTTACCGCAGTTTAACAAGCATGACAGAGAACTACGGTGGCCTCCAGGTAACGTAAAAAATGTGAAAGGCTCTCTCTAGAAACATGGCGGAGCAACACGGCGGACTTCATAAAGAGGACCCGATTCCTATATAGATATGAGCGGCTCATTCTAAGCTAACAAAAACACAACGATTCTTGGTGTCGGGTGATTATACACTAATGAAAACATAGTTATGAATAATGTATTCCATGTCTGCTAATATATCCCCCGAAATGTTGCACACTGCTCCTTTAATGGCATTTGGTGTCTATATTTTCCGCTGGATAGATTTCCAGGCAAAGGCACATATTGTAAAAAGGGAAATCCTTTACATACATAATATTACAGTGTTGTAAGCGGGTTTAGAAGAGAGGCGCCACCGCAGTAAAGGCGGCTTGTCTACTTCCGCCTACAACCCGGGTTCGACTCAATAATTTACACCTTGACACCAGAACAGTGGGAGCCACTGGAGGTTTTTGTACGTCATGCGGTAGCAAAATCAGATAAAATCACCAGTGTGCGAGTGATCCATGGACTGCAGGATTTATAATCTGTAACTCCCTATGATATTTAAACAAACATTGCATAGTTTTCAAGCCACATCCTGTCGTCACTGTAAACAAAAACTAATGGGCAGTCCCTTCTCACATTCCCACTACATGCTCCAACACACCACGTAAGATCTGGACTTGGCAGGCTGCACTCTTAAATACAGTCACTGGTGTCCTGATGGAAATGGCCTCATAAGGAGTGTGTTCTTTTGTCTTATGAAGGTGTTTCCTATAATTAAATGCTTCTAAACAAACTGTTGCTGGTTCAGTTTCTCTGTTCTCTGATGTTCCGATAATATAATTTGTCCAGATGGCCAAATCGGATCTGTAAACATACAAAATAAGACGTCTTCTTCCGCTGTCCCCCAGTACACCCCTCCATCTGCAGACCCCAATGCCATTTCCCTTTGTAGTCCCTTCCAAATGCAATAGTGGTTTCACTGCGGCTGTAAAGGGAGCTGATCAGCTGTGTTCTGTTATGTTTGCAAAAAGGCAAGTAACAAACATCCTCGTAGTCAAGCTGCAGGCCGTCCAACGGTCCACTTCTCCAGCCCAGTGACTAACATGTTTCTTTTATTACTCGGATTAACATCTAAATTCAGTTTTATCTTTTCAGCACCGCAAACATAATCAGCGTAATATGAAACAGAAACCCACCCTGCGTTACAAACAATCGTTTTGCTGTTAAAATTTCCAAAGATGGAATAACACATAACATTTCCACATGAGATGCTTTATTGAGTAATTCAGCTATTTTAATTAATTTCTCAAGTCAGTAATTTTATTTTTACGGCATTATGTTTTCACTTACTCTTTGGCATATCTAAATAGGGATCCATTAACCTCAAGAGCCCAGATGAACACTGCAAACATGCTAAGCATATTGATGATTGAGTACTTCTTCTCACAGTAACATCATTCTGAAATTGATCTAGTAACAATAAAAGAGGGGCCAAACTGCCATTTGTCCAGCAGCAGGGCATGTGTGCATATTTCCAGTTGCAATTAGCTTGCTGGCATTGTTAGCTCGCTGGAAAGCTATTTGGGAGTTGTTTGATGCTATTGGTTGTGGCTAGAAGGTAACATGCAAATTGTGAAACTCTTGAGAGATGGTTAAGGCTAGGTATTGACCTTGAATGGCTTAGGCTAGGTATTGACCTTGAATGGTTAAAGTTAGGTATTGACCTTGAATGTTTAAGGCTAGGTATTGACCTTGAATAGTTAAGGCTAGGTATTGACCTTGAATGTTTAAGGCTAGATATTGACCTTGAACAGTTAAGGCTAGGTATTGACCTTAAATGTTTAAGGCTAAGTATTGACCTCAAATGGTTAAGGTTAGGTATTGACCTCGAATGGTTAAAGCTAGGTATTGACCTTGAATGGTTAAAGCTAGGTATTGACCTTAAATTGGTCATAATTCCCTCTCTATTAACTGTTTTATATTACTGTGAAAACACCTCTTTCAAACAACTGTATTTATTCAAGTTTCTCACCAAAAACTATATTGTACAAGATCACATTTGAACACATCATGATAACGTTAGAATTTACCTTCGCCCAATATAATTTTTATTGAATAGAGCCTGAATGCATCATAATGTAATATGATGATCAATGGCACCTGCCGTGTTGATATCGGCAGGATGAGAGCTAGTTAACGTTAGCTGTTAGCAGCACAGTCCTGCACTGAGCTAACAGCTAACGTTACTAGCTCTCATACTGCTGATTTCGACATGGATTTGTTGTTCGCAATGCAGCATTATCAGGGAAAAACTAGGGTGCGTCTATTCTATTCTAGTTTATTGCATCTCTTATCGTCTATCGTTTCTATTCAGAATTTTGGCATATGCTTGGAAGTATCAGTTCTTGTGACATCCCTAATTTAAAAACACTTGGTTGTGTAGGACTCCACACTACGTGCCATACAACTTGAATCCATGTTTCAGTGCACCAAATCAGTATGGTACCTCCAAATACATGTTTGCAATGCAATAGTTTTATGTTTACCAGGTTTTTATGTCTTATTAGATTTCAAGATGTCTCATCCCTGAGGCCACGCTAATAAATCCACTATTAAAACTATTGTATTGTGCACCTTTCAGGCATGTAGACGGCAGGGCACACTAATAATTGGGTCAGTACTGTGAGACGGTAAAGACATATTTGGTTTGATGATTCTTTCTCAACCTTATTATATTTGTTTTTTCCTTTGCATGTTTTATTTATCTAAATTAAGAATCCACCCACAGTCGTGTATTTTACGTGTGACTTACAGACAAAGAAAAATGCCTTATTTAGAACAAATTAAGAATCATAAAACAATATTCAAAACTTCAAAACTAATATCCGCAGCAGTATATCTTGCCAAACCACGCGGGCACACTATTAACGGGCTGTCGTGACATTAGCTTTTAGTTGGTTTACTCTTATTTCCAGAATGATTCGCTAAACTGGTTCACAAGTTTCCAGAGTACATTCAGTTCGCACGCCAGCAGTCTCCCTGCTCGCTCTCTCCCTGTTCTTCTACAGTATATTTATGGTGTCAGCACTGCTAATTTTAGTTTGTACGTGAGGCGTCAGAGAGAAAATATATGCCAACTGGGAAAGATAAGCAACACTTTGTCACAGTAAGTCAAACACCACAGTGACTTTGTCTACAATGAATTGAAGTTGCAAAGACTCCATTGTAGCCAGTTTGTTGTCAGCGTGGTAATGTAAAGAAGCATCACATATCATTGAGTACTGCATGCGTGCAGACTTGGTACATTTCACTTTAATGACAGAAGTTTATGGTGGTTCAGGATGAGACTTAAACCTCTGTAATCTCCATATAACGTGCCATTACCCAGCACAGTTTCCCATGGCCTCTGATTTTGTTAATTCACCATTATATATGGTTTACTGTACACTTGCAATTAGCTTTGCCCTAAGCTTCCTCTTTTAGGTGTTTGGGTAGTTATGACTGCCACCAGGAAACGTTTCCATGAATGCATTTCAAAGACACCTCTACTTTTCGTTCTCCAGCAGCATTTCAGCAACATTACTTATGCTTCTTTTCAGCCTTGACAATTACACCTCGTCTCCCTTGATTACGTCAGATCGCTTCTTTCATCGGTGCTGTATATGTAGGCAGAAACCCCAGGGTCGGACTATTTTAAAAGTCCCACCACGGCCATGATCTCTACTTCTGGCTTAGATTTCACTCCATCCATTACAATCTGATAAGAAACCAAGGCTACTAAACAAAAGATGGAGATCTAAGAGCAAACCTCCCTCTTTTCAGGAAATAAAACTGTCCAGAGACACTTAAAAAAATGAGTTTATGGTGAAATGTATCAGGGAATTTCCAGAGAAGAATCCCCCTGCCCCTTTAGCTTATCTTAAAATCATTTGTCCTTTGCCAAGAAATGCTTTAAAAAGTCTGCTATTCCTTAGAATAAGTGTTGTGACTTTATACCAAAATCGAGGTCTGTGTTTGAACTGTTTCGCCAGCCTGTAAGATCTACAGTGTTCAGTGCCCGCTCTCTCGGGGGGGTTGCAAGAACATCTGTTATCATTTTTTACTTTTAATGACATAATGTTTTAATGTGGGGTTCAGGCTTCTCCCATACCTCCTAACACACACTGCGCTGATTCACCAGGCTTTTTAAATGAACAATTGAGCCAGCAGGTCAACCATCAAACACCAAGAAAATTACAAAGTACAGTCAAAGAAACTGGTACCTCATTTTAAAAATTCTGCAAGCTGACCAGCAATCTTAAATCACTCTGTTATTGCATGAACGATAAACCCAGGCCCCTTCTTAAAGAAAACCAGTTCATTTGAGCTCTTTAATCTATAGATGTCGAGGCAACCAAATCCAGGCTTCACCCACCCCACACATTGTAAAGCGTGACTCAGAAAGTAAACAATATCTGTGATGAATTTCCCAGCAGTGGTAAGTGTCCAATACATGCTGGGTGGCAGTGGCATTCAGGCGTCTGCTGGTTCACCGATAGTTTGCTTACTGTTGCTATCAAACAACATTTATCAGATGGATTTGATAAATTAACCCCAAGGCACGGCTTCTCTTCCAAATGTTAGGCCTCACACAGAGAGGGCTGTGCTCGGAGGCAATCAAATGCAAACATGTTGTGGTTTTACTGATATGTTGGAGTCAAAAATGTGTCATCTCGAGCTAATACGAGCTAAAGTATCAAAGAAAAACAAAACCACGGTCTTACATAATCGCAGCCCCTCAGCATTGATCAATCACAGCTATTCAAATGCGACTGGGAGTGGATCCCACATAAAGATTGCGATTTCAGACTGAAACATTGACAATTACGGAGCACAGCGCCAGAGCTGCTGGGAAGAAATTAGGTAAAGAACATAATCTGGCAAAGTTGTCGGCCAGGCGGGGAGACAGTGAATGTGCAGGTTTATCTCTGCCCAGAATAAAGGCCCCTGGAGGCTGTCTTTTATTTTTTTTTAATTTAACCTTTATTTAAGCAGGATTTAGCAGTGTCACTGGGCTCTCACTAGCATGTAGCTGCTCACCGTGGGCAGAGTTCTCTCACCTCGGGGGTGCACAGACCCTCATCTGGCTCTGATTTACGAGAATAAAAGGTGGAAAAGAGTTTTTCTTCCTCCCCCATTTTTTAGGAGAGCAAAAAAAAACAACTTCCATTTCGGCACTCCTTCTCATTTCAGCTTCTCAATTAGCTTTCTTGGACTGTCAGCATTTTGGATGCTTTTACTTAAAAGGAGGTTTCATGAACTCAACCATGCAATTGCCAATTTAATCACCACTTAATGCCAGGAATTTACAACAAAGAAAAGGAAAAGGAATTAAATTTCATGTCCAGCTTTCATCTTCAGAGAAGATCTATTACTGTATATAAAAGTCAACTGTACAGGCTTATGTGACAGGACACATGATTTATGTATTGCTTTGAGGAACTACCCATTTTCTTCTTATTTTTCATCACAATTTGAGCCCCTCACTCAGTATCTTAATTCTTAATGCATTGTTTTTGTTCACATCTGAACCTTTGATGGACAAAAAAAGAGTTTTGCTCAGAGAGTAAACAGAAACTACAATTATTTTATGCAAACTAGAGACATGATTTCCTGTTTTGCACTCCCCATTTTGAAACTGGTCTTATGATCCCAATTCTAAATTGTACCATATGTTTCAAAAATTACTTTTCGCGAAAGCACATCCAGCAAGACCTAGAGTTAAAAATAGACACCAGGGAAATTTGGAGGTTGTTCAGGTATGTTGTTGGTTAGCTTCATATGGTAGATCCATTGGAGCCTCTCTATTATGATCAAGTATATCTACAGATGTGGTTGGAGAACAGATTTATAACAGACCTGTGTTGGGCTTCTTTGGCTGAAATCAGATTAGATGTTAATCTTAAACTCATAGCCATTACTGAAAAGCGTATATGGTGCTTTTAAAGAAAAAAATATTATTGTGAAAAAAATGGGATTAGCCTCATGAATCAAAGTCAGAGAATATGAAAGTCCAAGTGGTTGTGTAACACTTTATATGCACATGCATAATACATACAGACTTTACCGTAATGCAGCAAACCATATAATTTCACTCTTAAAGGAATAGTTCAACATTTTGGGAAATTCTTTTTTGCTCCTGTGCATTAACTGGAGATGGGCTAGAGCCGAGAGTTAGTTAGCTTAGCTTAGCATAAAGACTGGAAGCAGGGGGAACAGCTAGCCTGGCTCGAAAGACAGTTAATATGTGTATAATATCAGAAAAGTAAAACTATTCCTAAACTAAACTAAATAGTTTTTTCACTATAGGAGTTTGGTCATAACAAATGTGAAGTATCTACAGATCTGCAAAAGCACTCATTGCTCTACATTAGATGTCCCTTTTTTATGGATAGCAGGAGTATTGCCCAAACAGCAGATTTGTCATTGGTGTAAGAATTTTGTAGGTCCTAACCTGAACACAGTTTGAGTCATACCTTGTCCTACTCTGTCAGACTGAAAGTGAAGGTTATAAATTCAATAAAGGCCCTGAAATAAAAAACAGTTTTACAAGGTGAATGTCAAAGTTTTGACATATACAGTCAGGTGCTGGGTAGGAAAAACTGAGGTTGGATTTATTTATGGATTTTCATTTAATTGGACAAATTGGACTTGCTGGATTATTGTATCTAGTAATTGACATTGTCATGCTCGTACTGCCATCACACATTTTCTGTTTTCCTGTCTTTTTCCTCTGATTTGTATTCCTTTCTCTTGCACTAATGCATCTCATATCTATTTGTAGAACCACGTAATGTGTTTTATGTCTATTAGGGGCGCTGTGACATTGAGCGTTGCATTCATAGACTGTATATAAGAAGTGAACTTGGACACCGTGACATCACCCATTGGTTTGTGGACTGCTGTTTTGATGCCTTGAGTTTGGCATTTTGGATGTCGCCATCTTGTTTTTTTTGCAACCAGAAGAAACACGAGAGGGTCGAGCTAAGCACAACCGAATGCTGAATAAGACATTGTTAAGCAACCAAAATGTTACAATTAACTTTTAAGAATTGAAAACACACTGTGAAAGGTTTAAGTTTTAAGAAGAAAACACAGACAACACTGAGACCGGATAATGCTGTGGTAGCGACCTGTCAATCACGAGGTAGCCACGCCCTAAATCATACCCTGCTTTATGGTCTATTTGACTCTAAATGGGACCATAATTTACTAAATGAACATCATGCTGTAGTGAAGAAGACTTGAAACTAGTGATTGACACCATAAACTCATGTTTACAATGTTTACTGAGGTAATAAATCAAGTGAGAAGTAGGGTCATTTTCTCGTAGACTTCTAAACAATCAGACTTATTTTTACAACCAGAGGAGTCGCCCCCTGCTGGCTATTAAAAAGAAGAAAGTTTAAGGCACTTCCGCTATGGCTTCACTTGTCTGACCCGGAGGTAGCCCACTGATTGCACTGCATGCCATTTACTATCTGTAATACTTTACAGTCTGCAATTTCAAGCTTATTCTGCTCATTGCAAGTTGTGGTAGATGGAATGACCAAAATGCAAATGTAAATATGGATTCAAAGTCCAGATATAGAAAAGCTCTTTTGAGGGAAAGCCCATGAAAAAACAAACAAAACCGAGAAGCTGTGCAATGTTTTAAAAACTTTCCATTTCCAAAGGTTATATCAGTTTTTTCCCCTTACTGAAGACCCCTCTGAGACTATTACACTTACCTTTAAGTTTTACTTACTGTGACCCAATAGCCCAAAGTAAGTGCCCATAAAAATGCCACAGAAATTAATTACAAGGAAAGTTGATCTTCCCATTGTTAATTTGCCAGTTAAATGTTGGCGTCCCTGCGGGAGTATAGAGATCTCCGTAAAGGCTCACTGGGAGAGGTCATTATTGTGGCTAGCTCTGTAAAGATACTATTTCAGGCCAGGAAGCTACAGGGTTGTGGCCATAACCACAAACACACCGAAAAACACACGGGTTCAACTTTATTCCACACGGAGAAGATACAAGAGAGAGAGGGGCTTTTTACTTTGATGCTTCGTCTGTCTTTTCTCCAGAACGAATACCATTATAGGAGGTCATTACGATGCCTGCCTAGCAACCCACTGGCATCCGACTACATTATGTTGGCTGCAAGCCTCAAAAGCAAAGAAAACACTGGCCAAAGTGATGATCTGGGCTTGGCTGAAGGAGCAGAGAAGATATATTTTCAGTAACATGACATCAATAAGAGCAGTGTGCCCGTGTGTTGAATCATATCTTATCGTGGATGTCAGCCCAAAGTACTTTTTCATTTCACAGCAACAGAACGGTGTTTGTCTTTACCACCACTGCTGATACGATCAGCATCAGACCGAAAAATAGATTATAATACTTTGGCCTCGCAATCCTGCTGCAGCTACAAGTCTAGCTGGCATTTACACTTCACAAAATATCTTTATAGCTCATGAGCTAATCCAAAGAGGATATACAATGTAGATTGGGGGTATAAGATAAGGAGACATGCTTCTTAAAATGTCTTTCTAAGAGCAATCTTCCCTGACCAGCCGTAAAATTGTCTCTCTCTCTCTCTCCAATCCTCTCTTCCCCGTTGGCTTCGACAGCGAGTTTCCATGAGATCGCAATGCCTTCCTCGCTCTCAAGAGCCTCTAAGATACCACACAGTAAATGTAAAGCGATAATTCACTGGGGGAAAAAATGACTGCATGGGCTAACTGGTAAAGACACGGTTGGGCTGGAGGACAATGAGAGGTGGATGACAGATTGATAACGGAAGAGACGGAGCATGTACTTCTGTTCTCTCCATTATCGTTTTACTGCAAATGCATGCTGTGGGATGTCTGAAGCCATACAATACTTTGATAGAGCACGTTCAAACCGCCGACTTTTACAGAAGCTGTAGGAGTTTTAACGTCTAGCCGGTTCCGATTCATTGTGCATCTGAGAATGAATGGCTCAAATTAAAGCCTACTCACTGCTCCCCTGGCCAATATTTACATTTTATAGAGCCAATAGTGCAGGTTGAACATATTGTAAAGTCATAATTTGTGCAGGTATTACTGTGGAAATGGCAAATGATTGTATTTATATCATGACATAAGTGACAGCATTTAAAACAGCAAATAAATCCCAATCCAACTTGGTTGGGAAGCCAAGTTGATAATAGCTCTTCCAAGAATCAGTAAGCACGAGCTGCACTTAAACAAAGCCGGCGTTACAGTGAATATCGCTGTGGTATTCACCACATCTGTCAGTAGGTATTATAACACACTGGTAGCATGACAATTACTCCCAGGACCTATTAACTGGTGGATTGGTGGGCGTCTCACAGGTGCAAGCAGTCATCTGGGAGGTAACGGAGAAAAGGAATGCTGAGGAGGAAGCCAACACGGCTTCTTTCTGATGTCAAGAGGTTAATGTTGGATAAAGAGATAAAGTTAATCTCTTCTGTTCGCTCCTCTCTTGTTTACACCAAGATGTAAGGTAACGGTAAGGTTGGTAAAGCCAGTGGGTTTGAATTGGCCCCATAATATCCAGATAATCCTGAATTATCACAGGTGCTTTGTAGCATTTGATGACGTAATATCTGCTGATTAATCGTCTGAAATCAACCCATGAATCATTCTTAACTCCCTACGCTCTATATATTATATATAGTTTACTCTTTAGTGAGTGCATGGAGATTTTGGACACATTTTGAGCTGAGCATCATCATCATCTTGGGCCGCTATAAAATACTTAATTTTCCTTCTGGGATGATCAAGTTTTTATACCTTATCTAAATTTTAGCAAAAAGTAGTGAATATACTATGGACACAATTACACATTTCTTTGCATTGTGCATACATTTAGAATTTCGGCACTCAAATAAAACGATGGGAAGTAAATATACTGTAGGACATTAGGTAGTAGATGGGTGAGTGATTTCAGGTGCAGATTTTTTTATTAAAGCATGGTAAACGAGACATTGCAGGACTGAGGACAAAGCACCACTTTCACCCCGGGCCTTTCCAAGATGACCTAGATTCGGTCACAGGAAAAGAAAGGAAAGGGCGCCATTGCGAGAGTGAATGCGGCACAATAATTGTTTTATGATGATTATCTTGTTTTCATAATTGTTGCAAGCCAGAATCGTAAGTGAAATTTGATTAATTGCACAGCCCCACATCAGCAATTTTCCAAAACAGGCAATCCAACAACGGCTCCCACTTTTCACGTGTACATGTGCAACACCATGAATACCTTCAAGAAGAAATTGCCCAAAAGTATCCACCATTATCACCCCCCATTAATACGATTGATTGCATCGAGTTCTTGGAGAGAGATGCAGCCAGGAGGCAGCTATAGCAGCAGGCTTTGAGTGTGGCTATTCGAAGCAGGTATACACACTTCTTTAGACGTCAGATGACACCTCGTTCAACATAATTTGTTTTAAGCATACTAAACCCTTTATTATAATTATGACATCTTCAGCTAAAATATTATTAAATGATCTGAGAATGCGTGACCTTACCATGTTTCATTACAGATGTTTTCTATATGTTTGACAAGTTGTTAGATTATCTGTTGCAGACATGTCAGTGTTTCTCCGAGCCTCCAGTCTTCAGTGTGTTGATGTACTGAGGCTCTTGTCTTCCTGATGAGGTGTTGTTAAACACTGGGGATGACTGCCATAAGCAATCTGCTCTATTTCTAACCTCATACATGTACAATAAATTTCCCACCATCTTATCTACAACTGAAGCTGAACAAACACAAAATACATGCCCCTCTGGACTGTGAGAGTCTGCGTTTGTGTTATTTGGCATCCATAATACTATCTTGGGAGCTATTATTGCGCTGAAATTTTGCAGTGAGGGGACAATTATCTGGCCTCTTTAGCCCGTGAGGATGATGTAATTAATTGCAGTTTTATCCTTGTGTCCGACTCTGCAGAGTCAAGCAGCAGCAGCATTTGTAGGTCATGGACACGTCTTGTATGGATGGGTGATAAAGACAGAAGACAGTTGGAGGACCACTAATTTTAGGGTTGCGGTTTCAAGAAGAATGAGAAGAATGTGGAAAATACATCCTCCCTGATGGTTATGGCAGGAATTGTTTGTTTTTGCACCTGTGTTTCGGGAAAGAACACAAAAATCGTGGTTGGATGTGGAGAGAAGATCGCATCAGGACTCTCAGTGAGTCACTGCTTCATGTTTTGAGAAGAAATACCTCCATGTACACATGGAAATACTTGCAGCATTAAATATAAGTAGTGCATTGTACTGAATTTTAAATTAATTTATTAACATATTTATCTTTTCAGAATATTCAATATTCTTGTTTTTTTCAGACAGTGAGATGTGACATTAAAAGTAAAGCATTTATTATGGATTTTACATTCTGATATTGATACTGAGGCTTTATTGATAGTAAACATTCCCCAAGTTTGAGCTAGGGCTGTCACAATAACCGCAATATTGCAATAACGAGCTATTGACAAGCCAACCGCGGGGGATGGCAAGCACCCGCCACAAGCGCTAAATTCACGTTTTTTCTTTTTTGAATTTCTTCTTTGAATGTTTACAATGTTTACTGAGGTAATAAATCAAGTGAGAAGTAGGGTCATTTTCTCAAAGACTTCTATACAATCTGACTTCTTTTTGCAACCAGAGGAGTCGCCCCCTGCTGGCTATTAAAAAGAATGCAAGTTTAAGGCACTTCCGCATTGGCTTCACTTTTCAGACCCGGCGTTTACCACTGGGTAAAACACTGCACTCGTCACTGTCACTTTTTACCTAGCTGTCCAATCACAATGACGGAGGGGCGGGACAAATACCACAAAGACCAAGCGTCACATCCGTTATATGTGCTAAACAACAACAACGTAGGAGATATTAATACACATGGACTGGCGGGTCCGTTCTCTCTCCCTACGTGTTTCAGCCTTACCATCAAGCTGAGCAAGTATTTCCGTATCATAGCAACCAGACGCAACCAAAGCATCTTGGCCTTCTGTATTCTGCATTTAACAATAAACAAGTATTTGATTCGTTTTTAAACTGTCACCTTTGTCATTTAAAAAAGCAACAATATTCCTAATAATAGCCTAACAATAACGTTTATTTATATAGCACTAAAATCAGGATAAATGAAGAAATTTGCAAATAAGAAAATAAAATGGCGATAATATTGCAAATCGTACTGTTGAGCCAATCATTATCACCGCAGGAGAAATTCCTTCACCGTGACAACCCTAGTTTCAGCTGATAACGATGCATCAAATTATTTATAAGAATAGAAAAATAATGTTGAAATGTAAAAAACAAGGGACATGTTGACCCCAAAATGATTTGTGGCCGCTGAAGTGTCAGCTAGTGGGGTCCCAAATAAAAAAACATGTTACACAACTGATTTATATTTACTGCAGAACTGTTCTAGGTCGTTACTTTTATCCTGACTTGTGTCCATATAACTGGGGAAGCAATTATTCAACTTGAGTAAATTATGATTTTTTTTCCATCTCTGCCTGCATCAATCGAACCGGATCTTCACATGAAGGCCTGTCCACTCTCAAATGAAACTGTCAAACATCTTGTAAGTCATCCAGAACCGCAATAAAAGGAAGTTTCCATTGTAGGTTTTATGATCAGCAACGACCGAGTTGCTAAACTGATGTCCGTCCAGTAACTGATTTGATTTTGCTCGTCTGTGAGGCCCCGGTTTGCGTCTCCATTCATCCCAGTTGGGCTGTCATCCCCGATATGTACGATGATAAATTGTGCTCTGCAAACATGAACATCATCTGACAATGCGGGATGAAATAAAACACCGTGTGCTGCAGTCATCCAGCTGTTCACTGTCCCGAGGTTGGAATGTGCTGCCATGTGAAGCCCCAGAAGAAGACATTCATTAAAGGATTAGCGCCCACACTTTGTACTGACACAAGAATGAGGGCAGCTGAAAGGAGAAGAATGAAATGATCAAAACGATATTCAAGCACCATTTTGCGCATGAGAGGAGATGCCGGTGGTGTAAGTAGCGGCAATCAAAACAAAGTGCAAAGATCCTCCCTTTTCTGAGGCAGCGCCATGCTGGCAAAGATAACAGCGGAGGTGGAATCCTGCCGTGGCTAAGCCTCTTTAGTGCACTTTTTCATGTCGTGTTTTAAGGTGTCAAAGAGGCTGAGATCAAAGAAGCCGTGGCCACTTTAGCGGTACTTTAAATGGAGCAGTAATCAACAAATTCTCAGTAGCCTGAATACAGTTTGTCCCTGGAGAGCAGCAGCAGCAGCAGCGAGTAATTCAAAAGATGAATTCAGAAAGTAATTCAGTTAGGGAGCGTTTCATGGGAATGCTACTAATCTTCCAGGGCCTTCCAGTAAGAGCTCATATTTTCAATTTGAGATGTCTGCACCCTCCTTAAATAGTTCATTCTTTGGTGTCCTAAAAACGGGTCTGAAAGTGTTTCAACTGCCGTTCCAAACCAAACAAAAGCATTACATTTCTTTGCTTGTTTATTGTAAGTTTCAATAATAGGCAATTTGGCAGCGACAGAAGGAATCCTCAGCCGAAAACCATAAAAGTGGCAGTATGTGTGGTCTGGTGCTGCCATTGCAGTGAACTCCAAAGAAGCAGGAGGACCAGGGCCAGCGTATTTCCCGTAGCATAACACACGTCGACAGCAGGCAGACATGGCAAACTGGACTCTCCTTGTTCTCACACTCGGTGCCAAATTGGGGGAAATTCTTCCAGTGGCAAGTATCAATTACTCACTTTAAACAAACATCCAAGGCTTTTGAATATCAACATGGTGCGTGCATGTCTCCCTACAGGGCATCTGATACGAGGAGACCACACACACGGAGTCACCTTTCAGCATCACCTTTCTCCTCATTTGCATTTTGCATACCTCCCTCTCTGCTCTCCTTGATTTTATCAGACATTAATCAAGGTGAGAGGTGACAACATCAGCCTACAAACAGAAGGAAAGACTACATTCTCTACACTATCTTGTAAAAGTCCAGTTTAGTTAAGTATTATATCCACCAGAGTGATTCTGACACTGTCGAGCCAACCTGGACTTCTAAAAATTATTACCCCATACAACAAAACATTGTCAATTAAGTTTTGATGGAAACGTATTTTGTCCTGAATTACGTTTGTTTTTGAGGTATTACAAATACGTTTCCAAACATACTCCGCCTAGGCTGCCCGTTCGCACAAAAAGGCATATGAATACCACGATAATGCACAAGGTATTTAGCGTGCAATATGAACGCATTTCTTGCTTTTGGCGTGGCATTTGTGCGCCATGTGGTCGGTACTGGGTCCAATGTAAACGCATCCACGTAAATATGAGAGCTAGTGATGTAGAATAAAAAGTGAGAAAGAATGCTTGGGACCAACAAACGCACAACTTTTAACCAGGAATCTGTGTTCGAGGCCAGTGTTGTTTTGTTTTAGAGACGTTCATGATGTGTTTTCCGTACTGATGTCACTTTGTATATTTTACTTAGTTTATGCACTTATTTTAAGCCCAACCATGACGTTTTTCCTAAACCCAAAGTGTTTTTATAACTGCTTACATTAGTAGTTTTGTCGTGTGGCGTACAAATGACACGCGAAAAGGCTAAAATGCTTATTTTAATTTACGTCTGTAACTTAAATAATTTATTTTAAGCTAAACGGCTACCTTTAAAGCTGCGACCTTAATCTGAGAGAAACTACGTTTCCCTCAAAATGTAATTGAGAATGCAGTTAGGCAGTATGGAAATGTCATTCTGTAGGACACAGGGTTGGTAGGGCTGTATTCAGTCTTCTTTTTTTTAACAGTTGTGTCACATAAAGCATCAGCGGGGAAAACACATCCATCATTCTCATTCTGAAATGTCTCACTTGCAAATCACATACAAGCGAAGTCGACAGCCATGAAGTCTGCATCGGTTGGCTCGGCCCCATCTGGTACAGATATACAGGCAACTTCAAATGGTCAGCTTCAGCCTTAACACATATTGCACAGCAGTCACGCGGCGGCCATGTGGTCCTTGTGAAGCTCTACAGATTACATATTAAATTGCGTAGTAGATGTGGGTAGATCTCACCATTCATGCTAAGGAGGGAGCAACTTGCAGCTAACAAGTTGAGTCTGCATGAGGCAAAAACCACAAGATTAAGACGTTTCATTGGCTCATGGTGCGTGTGCATGTGTGTGCATAAAAGAACACACTGAATTAAGCACGCTACACTAAAACAGTATGTTTGATTATTCCCTGTGGAATTAGTAAAGTGTTTAGTGTTTAAAGACACACTTTCTATTTCTGGGCTTAGTGGTGGTGTTTGTATTCCTGCAGATTACTGGACAAATACAGATGGCTGGATGTCATGCAGAAACATTTCCTGAGTAAATTTAGTGGAACTTGAAGGTAGAACACTTTTTTACTTTACTAAACATCAACATTAAATATCCAGATTTTTTCAAAAGAATGCACTAGACCAGTTTGCACCAACGCTGCATAAATCACACAGAAAGAAATCGATCAGATAGTGATTTCTTCTCTGACAGTAGCATAAATAGACCACAATGCAATGCTGTTTGCAACTTTATGGATCACGAGCCGGTTGTTCCGTCTGTTCATAAGTTCGAACTTGACTTATTTTATTGAGTGGAGATTTATGCATCACTAAAATAAATAATGGGTTGCACAACAAAAAAAAAACAGTTATTGTTAAGATTAACTGCTCAAACTGACAAAGCTAACGTCAGCAAACACATGACCGGGTTAGAGTGAGAGGTAAAAGAAGTGATCATGGCACACAGTCGATATTTGACCCAAAACTTTGAAATGCTGTTCAATGATTTCATAAAAAACACAATATACCTCAAATTATAAAACGACATATCCCCCTCATTCTAAACAGCATGAATACTACTAACTTTGAAAGACAAATATTGTGTATGAGTTTGCATGTTCTTCCCGTGTTAGCGTGGGTTTTCTCCGGGTTCTTTGGCTTCCTCCCACAGTCCCCCCCGCGACCCTGAATAGGATAAGCGCTTTACAGATAATGGATGGATTTATATTTATGCTTTTACCAACTTCTTAGACATATATAAATAAAAGAAACAAGTCAAACCTACATTTACAAAAGATTGGCAGTTACAGTAAGGTTGCTATTCTGCTTGGTCACTGATGTTTTGTTTTTAGCTACAGTGACTTCCCGTTAATTGCTTTCGATTGGCTGGCACAACAGACGTTTCTTAGCAACTGATTTGCACGGTGCAATTTAGTAAATCACTGGTTTGAGATGAGCTAGTAGTTACTAAGGACTTAGGGAGGAATTTACACACAAACTATTGCAACTCTGTTGTCTGCAGTGGGCTTTTCTGTTTAAAACACCACCGTGGTATTGTCGTCTGTCCACTCAACTCTCTTTTCCTGTACGTATATTATCAATTGTTAAAAGTCATTCCATAAATGTTAGAAATCCCAAACAAAAGTAAAAGGATCTCGATTAAACTAAAGTAGATACCAAAACACTTCATCACAAAGGAAATCCTGGATTTGAACAAACTGAAAACCATCAGAGTAGCCAACCATAACTCCTTTAACAAGCAACCACATTGTGTAGTTACTTGACAATAACTATGTATATCTATTTTTGTTGTCCTCCATATTTTTATATTTTGAATGCCAAAACATGAGCCTTTAATTACCGGCAGATAACGTACAACAGAGATGCTCACCGCAGTGGTCTTTCACCCCTGCTGCTAAAAAATTACCAGCAACGGTGGGATGACGTTAGCTGTGAAAGCTTAAACTGGTGCACATGTCAGCAGCTCCGCAGGCTTTCACGTAACGCATGAGACTTTTTTTAGTGTGAAAAGTATTGTCAAAAAGAGTCAAAAGTCCACCACTCGCTGGGAAATTGAAAACATGAGGGCGTTTTCACAGAGGAAGGGACGAGGAGGCTTTGATTTCTTTAAGTGTTGACAGGGCAAGGACACCTTATACAGTAACCTCCCTCCCAATGGCTCCTTGAGCAGCTCCTAGTACAACAAAGACTTCAAAAGAAGTGCAGTTTAATGGCGGTGGAGAAACAGATGATGTAATATCTTCATTGATAGTACACTATAATGTAATTGTAATACTGACCTAGAAGAAAAGGGCAATGGTTTGAAAGTCAATGACCTCCAAAATCTCCATTTACTGTTGACCAAAATCTAATCCAGGAGTCAGACTGTAACTATCAAACAGGCGTTATTTGAACTTCAGGGTTGTGCAAAACCTCTCTACTGTACATCCAAAACAAATACAAAAAAATCTGCTGGTCAGGGACTGATTGGAGACAACAAAGAGTGCAGATGGGATGCTGAAAATCACAGAGTGAGAATGGCTCTCGACCATGAAAATAAAGATGAAGCCGGGGTTTCATATCAAACTAATAAGAGTCATATGGGGAGAAAAAGGCATCAGCAGTGCACACTGGGATTGATGTGGAGACCAGAGTGAGAGATCATGGCAGCACTGTGTTTTTCTTGTGCTGTTGCGAAAACAGACACCAGGACTCTGTGCAAGTAGCAGCCACTCCATAATGCGTGGTTTTAGAGGCAAATGAGCAATATAACCACTAGTGACTCTGAACGCTGACACCATGTATCAGCATAAAACCACCACAATCTGAAACTGTGTGATTCACATCTATTTTCTCAATATATTCGGGAAAGAAATTGCGTGTTAAAATCAATCAGGTTCTGATTACGGTGCCATTTTATTGAAGTGAAATGTTCTTTTTATGCATCTTTATAAACTAGGAATCTCTTCTCGATGGAAAAAGAACTAGAGTTCATTATAAAAACGATTGGAGCCTCCGTCAGATCACTTTTCACTGGGAACAGCTTGCTGAAGGGCCCCGTAGGCTTCAAGCAAAACCCTAATTTCCTTGCAAATCCCATACGACAATATTAGTTTTAAACCAGCAAAAGCATTTTACGTCATCTCAAGAGAGCAACGGTGGCCAAAACTGTAGGAAATAGAGTCACAGGAAGGATTTAACACTTGTGCCAAAAGACTGAGAGAACTTTATGAATTTGAATTTGTTCATATTACAGGCTCAGAAAACCTGTCTGAGGGTGCTTTAAATTGTGTTATGACAGTATTATGATAACTTTACTGTAGTTACTGTTACTGTTTTGTTTACCCTGCTCCTGAGAAAATAATATTTATTTTCAACTGTAATTTTTATAGTCGGAATGGCAAATAAATGACTTGAACTCCAACCAGAAGATTGATAGAGGCTCCAATGATAATAGTAATAGTGTGCTCAAATAAACAAATTGTGTACCTGTTTTTTTAAAGAGTTATTAAGGTGGGCACAAGCTGTTAAACTAGGCAATCTAGTTCTAAAATGAAATGAGATTCAGCAGTGGCATAGCCTTTTTCTTTCATAAAATATTTTCAGAAGTAGATTTGTTGATTGTTGAATACGAATTACGCCGCACCTGGTGGACATGTAGCGCTGGATTTAACATTATAGACATGACCACTGACTATTTGTGTAACAATTTAACGACAAATTCACAGTTTGACCGTACACGGTCCAGACATATACTCGGTTTTGACCGAGTCTTGCTTTGGTATAATTTATATGCCAAAAATAACCACATCTAGCGGTGTGGTTGCAGATTGCAACCAACAGAGAACCCCTCCACTCACACTTCCCTTTACAAGACTATGGTAACGTGAGCCGCTTGGTGCAAGTCCGTGGTAAAGCCGTTTGCCTCGCTCAGAGGCCATCCTAACCATAATAACACTACTTTAGGAGCAAAGGAAGTCAGACGGCAGCTGGCGGTACCACGGTTTTGCACTCTGCGGCTCAGTTACCGCAGTTTCACAAGCATGTCGGAGAACTACGGTGGCCTTCAGGTAACGTAAAAACATGAAAGGCTCTCTCTAGAGCCAGTGTTTGGTTTGTCCATTCTGGGCTACTGTAGAAACATGGCAGAGCAACGTGGCGAACTCCGTGAAGAGGACCCACTCCCTATGTAATTACGAAGGGCTCATTCTAAGCCAATGAAACCACAGCGATTCTTAGTTTCAGGTGATTATACACTAATGAAAATATGATATTCCATTTCTGCCAATAGATCCCCCAAAATGTTACACACTGTTCCTTTAATATTTCATATTGTACATTCAACCACTTTGCTATTGCTTCCTTTGTCCTGCTAAAAATTAAGTGCAGGCCATTCACATAAGCTCTTTTCTCCATCATATCCTTTTGCTATTTGCTGATAGAGCAACCAAAGTTCCCCTCGTGGGTCATTAAAGCTTCATTTTAGCTTGTGATTAACTTTAGTTTTGCTTCCAGCAGTGAGCGGGAGGGGGGAAACCTCCAACAACCAATATGCGATGCATCGTCAGCCTGTATTTCTCTAAGAAGGATATCTGTTGCATCACTTTGCATATTTGTGTGATGACTGGTGTTTTGAAAGGCATACAAAGACAAAAGCAAGGGCTAATTGCTGTGTGGGATTATGATAATAACTTAAGTAACTTCCCTTACACTGAGGCAGAGGGTGAACTGGGATAAAAGGGGAATTTAACAAGCTTTCAGCTGCCAGGAGCCTGTTTGACCCTGTGAGCTCTTATTCGGTATTTAGTGGTAGGCTTAACAAAGACTCACATGTATTCTTACCCACAAGAAGAAAATATTCACTTGACCAAAGTATAATGATGTTAAGTGAAACATAGATCCCATGTGCCTGCTAGCTAGCATAACTGGGCGTGTTAGGAATATGTCTTTTTTGATAAATTCTCAGAGTAAATCCAAGGCTGCTGAGGCGGTGGGTTCGGTAGTTGACTTAACCAAGCCAAAACCAGCTCTTGCCGTTGCTCCACATTCATTGGGCCTCGTGGAAGTCGTAGACTATGACTGATCATAATTCACTAACCTGGCTTATTGAAGGGCTGATGTAACTTCCCTTTTCACTCTCAGTGATGATCACATTCACAGTTGACCTTTTCCTGCCAGGGGATCATTTCCAGAGGAATGGCGGTTTTTTACCTCACTAGAATCCAAACATGAAGAATTCACATGATATTCAGCCAGAAGGGCAAAAAGGCAAGCAGACAGACAGCTGATGCAGCAAATCAGAGATCAGGGTGGTAATTCACGCACCTGCTTTGTCAAGTGGTGAGATAAACGAATGAGAGCCGGCCAGAGGGTCCTGGATCAGGTTTAGTCTGAGGCGGCCAGACAATGACTCAATAGCAAGTTTCTGATGCTATGAGTAAATCAAAGCGGACAAATATTGTGCACCATGGACCATAAGAGCAGGTGCCTTAAAATGTATTTCAGTAAATCTACTTTATTCTTCTTAATTTACGCAATTGCTACCTAAAAACAAAATAAGTTAGCAGTTGATTCTTTTACATTATAGTATATTCTGTACAGTGATTGTTAAATTAGACACCATTTTATTTTAGTGATGTGTAAATCTCCACTTAATAAACTAGGCTAAGTTTGATGATGATGTCATTTAAAAAAAATCCTTTTCACCACCATAGGCCTTTTTCACATTTTGATTAGTCGTAGTAGGAAAAGTACAAGAGTTACTAATAACATTATCGATGGCTCTGTTCTATTCAAGTGTCCCAGTGAGCCATGACAGTGTGACAGTGAGCTAGCGTTAACAACACCAAGACCCTGAAACTGAAGCAGCTACATGGGATCCAGCCATTATTAATTGTATTATTTACACCTGCTTTTCCGACTGTGACATGCCAATATTTCTTTTGATTTAAAGTTTTATTAAACCTGCATTAATTCATTTTTGGGCCACTTGGGGGCAGCGTTACAAGCTGTAAATGCCACACTGACATATTGTGACCATATACAGTAAAGTTGTTATAGCGCATGTATTGGCAATCTGTTGCATTTTTACACATCCAGCAGACACAGAGCAAAATAAGAATTCATTTGGAGTCGTCTTTCAGGCTACGTGACAACTATAAAGGCCTTTTCACACCGGGGACGAAACAAAAAAAAAGAAACTAAATTTGCTGCTTCAATCCATATTTGTTGGCGTTTAGCCTTCCAAAAGCAAAATTTCACTGCGGTCAAACAAACTGTTTGCTCTCCAGCTTGCCGGTTGTACCTGTATTAGCAGTCTAGCAGCAATCTAACGGCACCATAAATTACATTTATATAACCACAAAATCACAGTTTCCCCATTTTTTTTAAGGGTGATGGCATCATAAAATATGTAAATATGTAGTATGACATTCAAAGCTTCATTCAAAAACCTAGGACACTATTTTCTGATATCAATATCCATAATTTTGTGTGACGGTATGAACAGAATTATGACATTGACGTCCGAGAAAATCTATTGATCATGAGCAGAAGTCATTATTTTAATGGTTGCTTATTGTTATCGACAGCCGAAATTCACAGAAATTGAAACAGCTGCGAAAAAAAACACAGCAATGCGAAGTTTCATATCCGGTGTGGGTAGCCTCATAGAGATAGATGGGTTTGAAATTTACATGTGACTTATTCGCACAAATTAACATTTGCTCTTGTTTTAGCTCTGTTTTGGCCTCCACCAACTCCTGAGGCAAATACTGTATATGTTAACAGGAGAAAACAGGCTCATTTCAAGTATGATGCCATTGAAAAACACATACTGTAATATCCTTAATTATGATTCATAACTCAAAATTGTATGTAATTAATATGGTTATCAATTGAATTATTGTGCCTTAAAATGACACAGGAAAGGTTAACAGAAGAAAATCTATTAGTGTGTGTTTTCAGTGGGGAACTTACTGTATTTTACGACAGTGTTAAGGCTGGATTGGTGCCTGGATGCTATCGGCCAACAGCAGCTGTGTTTGTTTGGTGAATCACAAACAGGGTGTGTTTTGGATAAAACTCTGCCTTCACTTTCTAACATCTCCATCCAGATGATTGTCAGTTGAAGAATCCAGTTTTCTTGTGATCTCAGAACCTGTTTCGGTGGATCAAAGTGGACGTGGAGGTGATGTGGCTACATTTTCTCTTTTTTATGGCAGGTGATTGATCTCTGGGGTATTCGTCTAAGAAGAGATTCTCTTTGAACACATGTTGGTGGGCGTTGGTGTCCAGCAGTGCTTTGGAACAGTGAAGCATGATGTAGCTATACTGAGTATAAAAAGAAAAACAGGATCTGATTATTATGGCTTGTAGACATGTTTTCTGTGGCTAATGTGGAGGAAAGGGCAAAGAGTTAGGGGTAAAGTAAGGACCAGAAAGGGGACAGCCCCTAGCTCAACAAATCATCATCATCTCTGGAAAAGGTAACTAGATGTGCAGTGTACAGTTGGGCTTAAGGTAAGTACATAAACTAAGTACAATACATGCAATTCATGCATTTAACTGGGAATTTTAGTGGGGAACATCCTAGCAAAGTATCTAGGTGCATACAGGTGTTTCAGGTCCCAGGTGTGGTTCATGTCCATTTCAACTCTTGTGCAGGCCAAGTGAAAGGAATCAAGTTATGATTGGTGCGTGACACGTTTAGCGTAGGACAAAATCAGGCACTCGCTGGTCTTCATTAGAACTGAGGTTATTGTCTCTGGCTTGCAGTCAGGCAACCTGGTCTTTTCTGGGCAGAAGACTGATGGGGGATGATTTGAAACAGATAGGACTTTGACTGTGGGGCAGGGTGTGAGAGGATGCAAATAACAACGGAAACAGCTTGAGAGTGCAGAGTCTGAGGATTTCCTCTGTCAGGCCTCGCATGTTTTTCTGCGAAAAAATGTTAATAACTTTAAGTGACGATGTTATAAAGCATGGAAGTCCGAGTCTGATGGAGTAGTTGTCGATCCACATAGAGGTCATTGGTTGTAAAAAATGACCAAACCTGTATCGACTCTACACTTTACACTTGTCCGATATGATTTTGCGCACTTTTTCATATTTATTGTTTGACTTCTGAGGTGTTAATGGATAAGACGAGTGGTTTAGACTGTCAAAGCGCCTGTCAGATGACAAACTGAAAGCACTGTTTGATGGTGTTGAAGTTTCCATCGTCAAACAAAACCATAACTCCAATAAACACAACAGATATGGCTTGATGCCATTCATCCATTTATTGACGTTTATACTGTACTGTAGCTGTAGGAGTGAATGCTCTCCAATTGGATTTGTCCAAAAGCAAATGGAAACAGTGACATTTTTAACATTAAACATCCTTCTGGTTCACTGGTTTAAAACAAGGTGAAAACTCTGCTGTTGTAGTTCTCATTTGACATAAAAAAAAGTCAAAATTAAGAGATAACGTATGAACTTTACAGTGCATGACATTTCATCTTTTGCAAAACTAAATTTTTTCATATGCAGTACAGCAAATATGATGCCATTATGACCCAGTGCATGGATGTGGTGTATATTATCAATGGTGTGAAGTTAAAGAGGTACAACTTTTTTGCCAGAACAAGTAATAGTTTGATGGTTTCTATTAACAGTCTTTTCTGAAATCGTGTCCAGAATTGAAATTGAGTGTTACTCACATAATAGAAAATGTGTCTTTTTAATACGATTGCTGGTGGAGGGATTGAGAGTCACATTGATGTAGATTGATTGTAGCTTTCTTTCTTCAGACTGAGGACAAATGCCGCAGTGGGTGATTAAATCCAGGCCCTTCGCTTGGACGCTTCTGGGGCGGATTTTCCGAGAGCAAGGGACTTGGCGCCGGGGATCCTGTGTATTTTCCACCCTGATCTCTGCTTGGCAGAGGCCTAAATAATAAAGCTCTTTTTACTGAGCAGCCCGGGG
>CAKALG010040029.1:0-10333 GCA_916700815.1 Helicolenus hilgendorfi
AACAGGGTCAGGCTCAGCCCACCCAGCTTTACCAGCAGGTCACTGCTCTGTCAGCTCCCACCTTGTTAGGAGATGAGCGTGACTCCATCTTAGCCAAGTGGAACCAGTTGCAGGCTTACTGGGGCACTGGGAAGGGCTACTACAGCAACAACAACCAACCTGTTGACTTCACCCAGGAGAACCCATTCTGCAGGTTCAAGGTAATGACGGGTAGTTCGTCAGAGTGTTTGGAAGTTGAGAAGTCACAATACGAGAAATGAAGTAGTCCAGAACAATGCCAGCGAAATTCCACGATTCTCGATACCAATTCGATACCACGGAGAAAAAAACGAAACAATGAATCCCTTGTACTTCAACATCCACTCCTTGTAACTGCTTATTGTTAGGAAGTTAAATAGGTCATTATTCCTTCTCTTATCTACTTTATGTTGCTGTGAAATAGGGCTGCCCACTCTTAGTCGACTAATCGGTCGTTTTGGTCTTAGTCCACTAAGATTTGTTTGGTCGATTAGTCATTTTTTATGCTTTTTTCATGCTGAACGACTTCATTCCTAGAAACGTATGAGCACATCTCTGGTAAACACAAGATTGAAAGTGGTGCTTTTGTGTGATTCTATTTGGAGAAACTCCGTTTTACAGATCTGTCGGTTAAATCAACTAGTCGATTAGTCGACAATATTGTATGAATGTTAATCGACTAAGAATGTCTTTGGTTGAGGACAGCCCTTCTGTGAACACATCTCCTTCAAGGATCTGTATTTATTGAAGCTTCTCGCCAAAAATGTCATTTTACAAGACAACATTTGAACACATCGTGATAACGTTAGAATTATCTTCGCACCCGTTAGTATTATCTTCGCACAATTAATAGCTAATTTTAGCTAGCTCTCATCCTGTCAATTTCAACATGGATTTGTTGTTCACAATGTGAGTTTACTGCATCCCAAACACATTTTCTATTGTCTCAGGACGATGGGACACTGTAGGTCTACCTATGGTACTGTAGAAAAACAAGTACAGTCGCTTTCAGAATTTTGGCATCGACGAAGTATCGGTTCTGGTGACATCCCTGCTTGAAAGTGTTGTTGGATTCCTTTGAATTTGAATATCAACTGGTAGTCCTCTGTGTTTTTTGTTTCCTAGGCGGTGGGCTATAGCTGTGTCCCAGTGAGTAAGGATGAGGATGGTTTGGTGGTCTTGCTCCTCAATAAAAAGGAAGCTGATGTGCGAGCTCAGCAGCAACATCTGGTGGAGTCCCTCCACAAAGTCCTGGGAAGCAACCAGACACTCACTGTCAATGTAGATGGCGTCAAAGCCCTACCCAATGACCAGTAAGTTTCTATAATATGTCATTCAGTGCTGCTGCACACATGCTTTCCTAATTACTTTCAGAAGAGATTTTTTAGCTGTAATAGATAATAAATTAATTTTAAACAAACATGGGGGTTTATTCATGTCTTCTGTTTCTCAGGACCGAGGTGATCATTTACGTGGTGGAGCGTTCTCCTAATGGCACCTCCAAGCGGATCCCCGCCACCACGCTCTTCAGTTATCTGGAGCAGGGCAACATCAAGGTCCAGCTCACACAGATTGGAGTGGCCATGTCCGTCACACGCACAGAGCTGTCTCCTGCACAGCTCAAACAGCTGTTGCAAAATGCACCTGCAGGTAAATGCGTGCATACACGTTGGTGTCATCCTCTCGCTGAATTCAACATTGACTGTTGGTATGTGATTTACATCTGAGGATGTTGTCTCTTCTCACTAGGAGTGGACCCCATCATTTGGGAGCAGGCTAAGGAGGACAACCCTGATCCAGAAAAGTAAGTTGGTTAAGAACATCTGTTCAAGACTTTCCATAAAGAGTGGTGTATGAATAATGTGGGGAAGGGGAGAACAGTTTAAGATCCTTGAGATTCTCCAGTCGCTGCATTTTGATTGTTCCCCAACTTTGTAGCATTTCATGTTCTGTGTAAAACTACTAACTGAGCCAATGATTGAATGGCGGCTCAACCAGAGTCGAACATGATATATACAGTATTGAAGTGTAACACCCTTTAAGCGGACTTGTCTCTGTCCTCGCTCAGAGTGCTGCTTTGTCGCTTTTTGACCCGCCCGCCCGAACCCGTGATATTTTCTAGCAAGGTCACCCCAGGGGACATCCTCATGACAAACTACTTTCGGAAAACAGTCAAAACATCAATGGCAGCAACGTGATGATTGTTTATGGGCTTAATGATTGAACAAATGAATTCATTTTCTTTACATTGCGCTTTTAGAAGTTGAGTTAATTTTGTAGATTCACATGATTTGGGTCAAGTGATTCGCATGTTTTGTTATTTTAGAGTTATTTTTAGCATATTTGTTTTATAAATAATTTAATTAAAAAAAATACATAGGCTACATGAGACATGGAATTAAAAACATTGTTTATGTTTCTAGTAAAACAATACATTAATCCTTATTGTGGCATGTATTGATGAACCTTACAGTGAAGATGTCGATAAATAAAAAAAAAAAAATTTCCCCACTGGCTGTCTACCCCAGATACATGTGGATTTTCCTATTTATTTCAGCATATAGCGCAGGGCTTCAACAACACCTGCTTTATTTTTTCAGATGATTTAGAAGTTTTACCACGTGACACATAAAGATGGCTCTGGCTCTGGCGTTTCCTGACCATTGACCATTATGCCACAGCTTTTACTGGCTTTTTGTTGTTTACAACAACAACAAAAAACTACATCTCAACTTTATGTGCTAAGGCCTGTTGTCAAAGGGGTTTTTTTAATGTCTTTTCTCCAGATTAATACCAGTGCCCATGGTGGGTTTTAAGGAGCTGCTTCGCCGGCTGCAGATCCAGGAGCAGATGACCAAACAGCATCAGACCAGAGTGGATGTAAGTGAAAACGCTCCCGTCTCTTACCGCCAGTCTTAGTCTCTAAATGTAAGACTCACTGAACATGGGCACGGTGCCTTCTGATTATCAACAACGGAATTTTGAAACAGATTTTGTGGTGTCAAGGACAGAGTACACAGATGTCCAGTTCATGCTTGCTGCCAACAGGTTGTTTACAACTGAAATTACTATTACAAATACAGCTGCAAGTGTCCGGATTTAGAGATGTTTTAATATCATTTTGGTTTGTTTATAAAATATATGTACAGTGACAGACCAAATAAGCATTTTTTTTTCTCTGATAAGCTTGGTTTGGATTTGAGGATATTTATACCGGGTATATCATATGAGATAGAGGCTGATAAAGCCTCGATTATTCTCCCGAACGGATGCATACACCGACAGCTGCGGACACCAGGGATGCATAGTAGTTCTGTTTGTGCTGTCCGCTCGGAAAATGCGTTCTCTACGTGTACACTCTCTGATGAGAAAATTTACGCCACGCGGACCCTCGAGTACCCGCGGAAGCGAAACGGTATAGCTTTGACTTAAGGTAACTCGCCACTCTTGATGCACGGACAGGAAAAATGTAAGACTTAATTTCAAAACTTCCAAATTGGGTCAATATCTAAAGCAGTTGGCTAATATTGCCATAAAATGCAACATCAAACTTGTGTGAAACTATACTTTTAATGTTCTATCTTAGTATGTTGTTGAGCAAAATATAAAAAAAACAAAAACAAAAGATTTCTGAGGTAGGGCAACAGGGCAAGGATTGTTTTCAGCTTGATAGGTCTAAAAATATAATTTAATCAGTGGAGAAATGTTAAACATGGTAACAATTTTCCTCCCTCCTGCTTTCACTCACACACACACACACACATCTGGACTTGCAGATAATTTCCAGCGACATCAGTGAACTGCAAAAGAACCAGGCGACCACAGTGGCCAAGATTGCCCAGTACAAGAGGAAGCTGATGGATCTCTCTCACAGAGTGCTGCAGGTAGCTGCTTCACCATTTGTGATATTATGTCGTAGCTTGAAATGACCTCCACATTTCATAGAGTTTGAATGAATGCCCTGGCACGTTCTGTGTCTTTCCCTGCTTTATCGTTTCTGCCCCAGTATTTCTCATATTTATCACTGCTCCTCCTACATCTCTATTTTTCTGGCAGGTGCTAATCAAACAAGAGATTCAGAGAAAAAGTGGTTATGCTATCCAAGTGGATGAGGAGCACCTCAGGGTGCAGCTGGACACCATTCAGTCTGAGCTCAATGCCCCCACACAGTTCAAGGTAAGTGTCCGGTATACATATGGTATTTTAGTTATTTCAGTAATTATTTAGGCTATTATTTTGAATCCCATCTGGTAACATTGCAATCCTTATAAAGTTAAAGGTGCCCTGTGGATGTTTCTTGTTAAACCAAACAAAAGTTTATGTTTACATTCAGTGTTAAAAACACAAGGCACACAGGGCGGATAAACGCGAGGCGCTCAGCTACGTTAAAGCAGCGTGCAAAACGGTTCAATCTCATTGAAAGCAATTAGGAAAAGCCGCCCGAGGCTGCTAAAACGCGCTCTGTCGAATCGGGGCCTAACACCGGTGTTGTCACAAGTTTATTAACCGGTGGGAAAATGTCCTCACTGTGACATCCCTAAGCGCTACTAGAGGTCAAATACTCTACAGGTTACCTTTTAAGATTCATTGCGTTCTGATTGTATTTGAGAATAAACTAAACAAATAAACTGTTTTTTGGCTGCTGATAGAGAAGGGGTCAAACCTCCAGTTGAGACAAAGTCTTTAGTGGATATTTTACAGTATTTGTGTTGTCTTTTCTTCCAGGGCCGGTTGAATGAATTAATGTCCCAAATCCGGATGCAGAATCATTTCGGAGCTGTGAGATCAGAAGAGCGCTACAGTGTTGATGCAGACCTTCTCAGGGAAATCAAACAAGTGAGTCAGCACATCTACACAATGCGTCTTATTTTAACGTCTGTGCGCTGTAATTCTAGTTCCAGACCTCTGAATGCACAGTTCTCTCTAGACCATGACTGTCTTTGAAGGGCGGGTCCATCTGCTCGGCCATTGCAAAAAGTAGTGATGTGGGTTACCAAAGTAAGCTAATCAATAAGGTTGTAATAATGTAAACGCTAGCACTAGCTGAGTCAAAGTTAGCTGTGCTTAGTTTGGAAATAACTGAAAGGGTTAGTTTGGATTTTTTAAAGTGGGATTGCTGGTCTACCGCTGCATCGATCGGTTAGTTTGTTTGTTATTGTGCGACTTTTGGATCAGAACTAATGTGGCGTCCACACAGCAGTACATTGCTTAGTTTATCTGTCGGCACTCCTGTCTGCTTCTCAAAACAGGGAGCGTGCAGCATGCAGAGGAATACCACTGTGAAGTTACAGAATGATATAAAACCTATAAAAAATGTTTTTAAAAATGGGCATTAACTGAAACACTTTTTCTTTATCTGTCACTTTCAGCACTTGAAACAGCAGCAGGACGGTTTAAGTCATTTGATCAGCGTTATCAAAGATGACTTGGAAGACATCAAACTCATAGAGCACGGGCTGAGTGACAGTGGACACATGAGAGGAGGCATCCTGAGCTGAGTCTACGTTACCAACACACACTCACATACATATGCTCTGACTCACAATATCTATCCTCTGAAAAGTGGCCTGCCTGTCACCCAGACGAGACAATTTGTCCTTTATGTCACGGTATTGGATTAATCTTGATTTGATCATAGGATGGCATCTGAATTTGGATTAATAACTCTCTTGATCGACATTTTATCAGGACTTTTCCCCACTACCAACAAAACGACGGTTAGTCTGTGCTCTCCAGACTGATATAGACAGCTCAATGGAAAGACTCAACATCGTCTAATAATAGCTGGCTTCCCTCATGTTAAATCAGATTATGGATATGAGACTAGGAGTGTGACTGGCATGTAAACAATTTGTGGGATTAAGTGTGTGTTGTGATTGAATACATTGTAAATACATCTTTGTATTTCTTTTTTATGCTGTTGTTAAAATGTTAATAAATTTCATTTAAATTGAAAGCAAGTTCTTCGCTACACTCGTTTTCCTTTCGTGTGTACTGTAAAGGTAGCCTCATTTGTGTTTGTAGTTGCGGTACTAATATGGGATATCACGTCACCTGTGTTTACCTTCAGACAAGCCCTTTCCAGCATCTCATCAAAGTAGGGCTCGAGTTGATAGGATTCATGTCCTGGATGCAGACTGATTGGCAGTTGAACTGATTAAGCAGCTTTCCGAAAGATTATATCCCCTCGTGCAGAAGAGTCACCGAAATCCCAAGGGTCTGAATAACACACTTATTTTCAGAGCACAGATAGAAGTAAAGGACACTGTGGAACTAGTGACTGATGACTATCTACAGTAATGGTTTAATACTTATTAATACATCTGTTCCTCTTTTTCTAATGTAATGAATTTAGGGCTGCCCCCTCGTAGTCGATTAGTCGACTAATCGGTCGTTTTGGTCTTAGTCGACTAAGATTTCATTCGTCAGTTAGTTGTTTTTTATGCTTTTTTTTACGCAGAATGACTAAATTTCCAAGAAACTTATAAGCACACCTCTGATAAACAGAACATTTATTTTGTGTGATTCTTTGTGGAGAAGTTTCACAGATCTGTCAATTTTAAATCAACTAAACAATTAGTCAACAAAATCGTTTGAGTGTTAGTGGACTCAATTTCTTTGGTCGACGACAGCCCTAAAATGAAATAAACATTTAATATTGAGAAGCAGAAATCACAGTAATGGATTGATTACACACTAAAAAGGAGCATTCTTCAGAGCTTTTGATACTGCTTTTTATTGCTAACGTTTTTTATTATTCTTGCATACATTTTTATGCAGGATTTTTTAGCTTTTAAATACTGTTGAGTGAACTTCCATCACTAATATTTTGACTTTTACTCCTTAGGTAGTGCTGCAATCTCAATCAAATTCGATCAATCTCCATGGTGTCTAGAATCAAATTCAAACAGAAACCCTGTGGACTCAATATTCATGAGTTTATTAGCAAATCCAGGTCCACAGTCCTGTCTTTACTTTTACTCAATTTAGCACCTCTATAGAGTTTTCTTTGTCTCTTCTTTCTAACTCCACACCTCCCGATTAGTCTTCAGCCCCAACCAACGATGACTCAAGTGACATCACTTGAGGACATTTATTAGACTTTGGCCCACAAAAGGCTTTATACAAATTATTTCATATATGCAGTGGTACTCCCCAAGACCTGTAAACACACTTTAACGGGTAAAATCCATAGGGTTCCTTTAATTCCTGACTTCTTTGGGCCAAACATTGTGAAAAGTGTGATGACATGAAAGGCAAAGACAACATGTATTGTGTGTTTGATGTTTTTTATTCATAACTAAGCACATAAGTTATACACATAAATCCTTAAGATACACCAACTTCTTAAATAAAGGTAAAAAAAAATAATCTAAGAGGTAGAAAAGATCTAGGTTGATCCGCAAAGGTCAAATGGATGTGGTACTACTAAACATTTTTTTCCACAGGCGTGTATCCAGTTGAACAACTCTATCCAAAACTGTTCTGGGTGTTCTCTATGCAGCAGGTACAGCGACAGCTCCTGGTCCAGGCTCTCAGGTATGTGCAGAGATGTCCACCAGCCGGAAAGCCTCCATGAACTCATTGATATCGATGCTCCCGTCCTTGTTGAAGTCGATGCTCTGGGCCAGGTCTGCGATGGCCTCGTCGCTGATCTCTGTCTTAAGATGAGAGCTCAGGAGTTTCAAGGTCTGCCGAAACTCCTCGAAAGAGATCAAACCTAGAAGGAAACGGAGGAGGGAGGATGTAGTTGTGCACTTCCCAAAATATGTAGCATAGAAAATCTGTTTTGTTGATTTACTTGAAAGATGTTTTAATAAAGAATGTGTGAAGTGTATGTTTTAACATTTATAGAAATACCTTTTATAGTCTTTTTCAAATAGAAGTATTATATACTGTATATATCGTATATATATTTCCACTTTTGGTTTAAGAATTTGGGAAAAGCGACTCTGACTTTCCAACGAAACGTGTCAAGACTAAGTCTGTGTGATTTGAGCTTAACGCTAATGTCAATATGCTAACATGTTTACCATGTTCATCATCTTAGTTTAACATGTTCATGGCAATCAGTTGAGTAGATTCGGAGATATTGCACGGGATAAACTTTGGCCCGTTGGTGGCACTACATGAAAAGTCAGGGGATGACCAAAGTCATAGCGTTTCATCCTCTGGGGAACATGAATGTTTCAATGAAACCCATTATAGTTGTAGGTATTTCAGTCTAGACCAAAGTGGTTGATCAGCCGACCGACATCCATTAAGTGATGCCTCCAGCGTGGCTAAAATAGAGAGAAAGACATGGTGTCTGGGATCCAGGCGTAGCTGCTTACTGACCTGAGTGATCTGTGTCTATAATTCGGAAGATGGTTTCCAGGTTGGAGTGGTTTTTGTACATAGTCTCCAGAATGCTGTTATCTGAGATCTGAAATGGAGAGACAACTTGATCAAGATTTTGCAAATCTTTGTGAGTCAGAGATAGAGAAAACCGGGTGAGGAAATGGAAATTAGACACTAGTTGTACGAGGCTGACCTCTAGTTTGGGCTCGTTGATGGACAGCTCCCTTATCCACTGCTGGTAGACCACCATGCCATACTTGGTGCTGCTGACAAGCTGAGGGCGCAGCACCCTCCAGGGCAGACCCAGATTCAGTACTCTCTCAGTGGCACTGGCCCAGTCCCTTAGAGAGATCATCCCTGAGACACAAACAGAAGTATACAATCTGATCCACTGAGCTTTCTTCTGTTGTGCATAATTGTTAAAATTCATCACTGTTGCTCAGTACCTTTGTTGTTAGGATCAAACTCCTGGAAGGCACTGATGAGATCGGACTTATGTACAAACAGTTGCTCCCTCAGAGCTCGCAGAGCCGATCTCTCTGTCCACCCGACACTGACGAAGAACAGGGAGAGAAAAACATTTTTACTTCTACTCTATAAATCTCGTAATCAACAATCTCACCGTGCACACAAAGCTTTTTTCTTTTTTTTTTTTTACCCATTTTGCAATGTAAATCTGAAAGTGTTAAAATGTTCTTGGGCCATACATGTCATTGTTTTTTAATTGTTTTCTGTTATTTTAAATGACTGTACAGCCTTGTATTTGTACCTCTGTCTCAGGCTGAGCTCTATGCATGTCCTGCTGGCCTGATACTGAATGAAGTGGGGGACCAAATCGGGTCCCATTCTGATGTAGGCTCCTCTGTTGCTGCCCACCTCGTAGTAATTAGACGCTGAAAATATAGTCAGCACCTGAATGCAACAGAAGACAGTTAGTAAGTTTGCTAAGACTCACTGTGACTCATTGATAGTACTAATTACTGTCAGATTAAATGCTTGAATGAGAGGATTTGTCACAACGTATTACCTACAGTAGATGACGGTCGGCACGTCCCCAGCTTGGAGAAACAAACCGGAGTTACGGAAGCAAAAGCAATGTACTGCTGTGGACGGAGACAGCAGCACAACGTATTTTAACCACCTTAAAGAAAGGCCAACCTAAAAAAAACAATATCAGTTTAAGTGTACGGTATATTTAGAGTATTTTCACCGCTTTACCTCGCCGTCAGACAGCACTTTCCGACAGGGAGCTGATACCTTTATCCGTGCTCTTGCCAAAGCCACCAGACTCCGTTGGAAAAAACAGTAATTTTACCTCACAGAACACGGGGGTGCTGGTCTACCCGCTGCCTCGATCAATTCACCAAAAGTCACACAATAGCACAAAAAAACGAACCTATCAAGGTAGTAGTAGACCAGCAACCCTGTGTTCCGTGAGGTCAAATTAAGTTTTTTTCAATGGAGTCTGGTGGCTTTGGCGAGAGCATAGACGGAGATAACGGCTTCAGTTCCCCGTTGGAAACGTAGACTATATATATAGATGTCTGATGGCAAGGTAAACCGGCAAAAATAATCTAAATATATCGTACACGTAATACTAACTAACATACTACAATTAACCTAATATTGATTTTTTTTTTAGGTGGCTAAAATGTGTTTTGCTGCCGGCCCCGTCCACAGCAGGTACATTACTTTGGTTCCGTGCGGTAACTCCTGTCTGCTTCTCCAAACTGGGGGCTTGCCGACCGTCATCTACTGTAGGTAATACACTGACTATGGAAAAGTACCTCATACAACCCCACTTCCCACACACCCGAACTATCCCTTTAAACTCTACTTCATGTGCATGTTCCTGCTCACCTTGCGGTTGTGGCAGAACTCATAGCCCTCCTGTTTGCACTCATGGGAGCGGATGAGGAGCTGGAGGTTGTGCCTTCCCAGCACTTCCTCAGTGACATCTGGCCCCCAGTAGCAG
>CAKALG010040034.1:6235-17668 GCA_916700815.1 Helicolenus hilgendorfi
GCTTTCATTAATTAGGATTACAACAAGGTTGATTTTTTTTGTCATGTGGTGTAACCGTTGCCAAGTAAAACGTTATGAACTCTTGAACAGAACAGTACATAAACAGCTGACAGGTTTGTGCAGCAATACCAACCCCAATGAAAACAGAGAAAGTTATATTGTAAAGTTTGTCAATAGTTGTTGTAAAGAGTCCGTCGGGTGCAATTTAGAGTAGCTTTTGTGCAATTGGGCTTCAGAAGTACCCAGGAATGTTTTTTTTTTGTTTCAAAAGTTGAAAAGTACAGATGAAGCCTGTAAGTGCCATTGTAAAGTTGTGTCCTGCTAGAGGCTATGTATGTTGTTAGAGTTCCCAGCAGCTATATATTCTTCAAGTACTATATCTAAAGTTATATATCAGTGGTTTTATTGGAGCCACTTGAAATAGGCTGCACATTAAGAGTCCACGGACGTCCCCAATTTGTCCAAAAGAAGAAGAACACCAAGAAGGGAGGGCAGAGAGAAAGGCTGAGATGAGCCCATATGTGGTAAGACAGACCGAAACAGAAGAGGACAGGCGGAGGACAGAAGAGGACAGAGAGCGAAACAGTGCCAAGAAAGAGGTGAAAGAGAGAGGACAGAGAGTTGATAAATATGTGGCTGTATGGATTTTTCCTTTCTGCTCTGGAAGCTGAAAGCGATAGGGTGACAGAGAGACGGAGGGAGGGAATGAAAGAGAATAACACGGTCAGGAAGCTAATATTAGTGACAGCATTTCGCTCCGTCTCCAAACAAAATTGGACTTCAGCCCCGTCCAGTCTGCACCCAGAGGAGGGAAATTAACAATCTGTCTGTTCGTTTAGTGACTCTGCGCTTCCTGACGCCTCCCAGCGCCTGCTGGGAATCTTAACAAGGAGCAGAGATGGCAGCGAGAGACAGAGACGGAGAGTGACAAAAAGGAAAATGGAAAGAGATAGAGAAGGGAGGAAGAAACGGGTGAAACATTGGGACAAGTGGTGATACCGGGGTGTGCCTGAATTCACTTCAAATCAAAATGGAAGTGTTAAATGTGACATGGGACGGTCGCTGGCATAAACACTCTATGCGGTTGTTTAGGGCAACAACTACTATGGGGGGGAGGCGGAGGCCACGCGATAAATAAGCGCCGGCTGGTATTACTTATTTTACGACCGCTAGCCTCCGCTTCAAAACAATGCGAGCATGATAATAGAGAAACTGAGACGCATTGCAAACACACACAAAACCAGGCAATGTTGTCATAGCAACAGATCTATGTCATATGAGGAAAATGTAGGCTATGCCTCAGCCTCACACTTTAAAATGTACTATAAAACTATTGTATTTTCTGTTATTGACTTATTATGGATACTAATGTCCCATGTTTTGAAAAAAAAAATGATATAATGGAACTTCCTGCAGTAATATAGTAGGGATGGGGGGAAAAATATCAATTCACCTATGTATTGCAATTTTTTTTTTTTTACAATTTTGAAAAAAAAAATTGTAATGCCAGAATTGACATATTTGCTTCATCTAAAGTAAAGTCATAGGCCATGAAAAAAAAACATGACCTTAGAGACAATAAAACGCTCCGTAGAGCTTAAGGGGTTTAGGCAGAACCGTCACTATGCGTGACCACATAGTCATTTGATCTATTGTTATTAAAATAATATTGATTATAGCCGCTTCAAACTCCACTATGGCAGAGTTATTGTACTGGATTGCGATACCCTATTGAGGCGTTCACGATATAGAGTATAGCAGGAATCATATATTTTTATAGGCCAAACCAGAAGTTAGAATCACACGGGTCCCCTCGTCAAAAAGCCGATGGGATTTTTCCATTGAGTTCTGGATTATTGAAAATAAACTCTGTGGCAAACAAACGTTTATGATATTACTATTATACACATTTTGTTCCGTAAAATAATCTCCACAAATGAAAAACACTTTTGTGATTTTTTAAGTTTGAATGCAATCGCCAGAAAAGAAAAAGTTAACATTAGCCCATAAACAAACTACACCATAGTTCATTTAGCCACCCCCTTTTTCAAGACACGTATAAGCTTCAAAATTCACATTTGTTATCTGTTCAAAATGTATCTTAAAGGGAGATTTGTCAAGTATTTAATACTCTTATCAACATGGGAGTGGACAAATATGATAGAAAGACAGCTTTATTGATCCTGTGGGGGAAATTCAATGCTTGCTTTATATGCTGGCTTTATGCAAACGTATGTTTATATTTATTATTATTGGAAATCCATTAACAACATAAAACAATGACAGATATTGTCCTCATAGGTACTGCATTTAGCATAAAAAAATTTGCTCAAATCATAACATAGCAAATTCAAGCGCAACAGGCAACAACAGCTGTCAGTGTGTCAGTGTGCTGACTTGACTATGACTTGTCAAACACTGCATGTGATTATCATAAAGTGGGCATGTCTGTAAAGGGGAGACTCGTGGGTACCCATACAACCCATTTTCATTTACATATCTTGAGGTCAGAGGTCAAGGGACCCCTTTGAAAATGGCCATGGCAGTTTTTCCTCGCCAAAATTGAGCGTAAGTTTGGAGCGTTATTTAGCAATCTTCCCGACAAGCTAACATGATGTGGTTTGTAACAATGGTTTCCTTAGGTTTTTTTAGTTAATATCAGTATCTTCACTATAGCTTTAAAACTGAGCTACAACCTCTGCGTGAAACAAATAACGCGTTATTATTGCGTTACCTTTGACAGCCCTACTAAAAGACCCATTCAAAAAAACCTTTGACTTCCAGACGAGGGAACTGGAAGTGTTCAAATGCTAACTCAGTTCCGGGTTTTAGGTCTCAATCTTGCACCACTATCGTGTCCACATCTTGTACTCGAGTCATCTTGCCTGGAGTTAAACACCTCCAATAAATTGACTGATGCAAGATAACTTAAACAACTGATCTTTAGCAGCAGGCAGGCTATTTAAACTTCAGCGTTAGACTGCAAATGTTTGCCCCGCACTTAAACCCTCATTTAGAAGGAAACGTAAACACCACAGGAAGCCTGAAGGAAAAGAACAAGAGTGTCAGAAAAACTGAGCTGTAGAGAGAGAAAGTGTGTTATCACATTTTCGCAGTGAAACAACTGGCACAGAGGAGATATTGGATATTGAGATAATGGATAGGGCATCGCCAACAAGTACACACCTGTCAACACACACACACACACATTCCTCTGAGTGACCTGAGAGCATCACCGTGCATACTAACATCAGCTCTATGTAACAACAAGAAATATGACTGTTTGTTTTCCGACTGATAACGCCAACAACATAATAACACTGCTTACACAAATTACTTGACCTTTACAGACATTGGGGAATTTGGAAAATGTTTCCTCCAAATTGCACTGAGTGGAACACATTTAATACTAATACTAAACTAATCTCGTAAACATTAATTAAACCATGAGACTGCTTCTATATTAAAACATTTTCCTCACACGGAGGAAACTCTATCAGGATGTGGGGAGTCGCAAGACACCAGGCAAGAGCTGCACCCCATTGTTGTCCTGTCCGGGACCATGACACACATGACTGATTACCTACAT
Source organism: Helicolenus hilgendorfi (assembly GCA_916700815.1). NCBI lineage: Eukaryota > Metazoa > Chordata > Actinopteri > Perciformes > Sebastidae > Helicolenus > Helicolenus hilgendorfi. Next base: position 9,825 of record CAKALG010040034.1, read on the forward strand.
TATGTGACACATTTCAGAGGACAAGCAATAATTAGTGCCAGGGACAAGTCTGCTCAAAATAATTATGTAGAACAAAGATAGTGCTTGAGAAAAAAAAGGAAAAATGAGGCTGAAGTCTGGATGCCACTTTCTTGTGTTTTTGATGAAGCTCTTGGACAGTCAAAAATGAAAAGGGTTCATCCTATGTAGAGCATGAATACGCTCGATGGATTTCGTAGCAATCGACCCATTTGATTTTAAAGGTCTCATACAATTAAACTGCATTCTCAATTACAATTTGTAATGTATTTTCTGCTAGGTTAATGGTCGCCGTTTTAAACATGTGATTGACCTTGTGAATTGAAACATAGTAATACAAAAAAAAAACATCATGGTTTGGCTTAAAATAAGTATGTACCGACTTTACTGTCTTTCAAAGTGAAGCTACTGATATCATACAGTATGTAACTAGCCTAAGCCTAAGGAATCCATTGGTAACAACCATGTCATGTTAGTTTGTCCGGTAAGGGGGATAAATAACGCTCCAAGGTTGGGCTAAATCTTGGCAAGGAAAAACTTGCATGGCTATTTTCAAAAGGGATCCCTTGACCTCTGACCTCAATATATGAGGATGATAATGGGTTCTATGGGTACCCACGAGTAAACATGAAGTTACTGAGAGGTAACTTGTTGATTGGACAGTTTTTGCATCTTCAGGACCTTCATGGCGAAATCAAATTCCGGTGACTGACAGTTTTACGCAACACTTTAATGCTTCTAATGATATTTATGTTCTTTGGTGTCACAAAGAGTTCATGAAGACATACCTTATTATAAGCATTATTATTAGTAGTAGTAGTAGGGCTGTAACAATACATTGATCAGGATCAATATATCCAGGTTTTCTGGACAATATTTGTCATTGTTTTGTGTTTTTAATTGATTCCCAATATGAATATGTACATTTGCATAAAGCAGCATATTTTCCCACTTCCATGTTGCTAAGAGTATTAAGTAGTTGACGAATTTAACTTTAAGGTACATTTTGAACAGATGAAAAATGTATGATTATTTTGTGATTAATCACGATTAACTTTGGACAATCACGTGATTATTTGCAATTAATAGAATAGCCCCAGCTGAAAACATATTTTTTGTTTGATATGATTTGGGAAAATACATCTGCCAACAGTGTAGGTACAAATATAATGGAGAGTGAATTTGGTCAGGGAAGTGAAAGAAAAAGAGAAAAATAGCTAAATTGGGTTTGAATGTAATTGAATTGTCATAGTTTTGACTGGAGACCATAAATCACATATTTATAAGGAATTAACAGACTTGTGTTATCAGAGGTGTTAAGCTTCTGCAAGAAGTGCTCCTCTAATCTAAGCTGGAGTGTTTTCTGCTCGGAATGACAATAACCCAAAGTGTGCTTGTGCGTCTCGGCACATCTGCATATCCCATTAAGTATGTGTCACAGGGTCTCAGGTTTCTATAGGAATTTGCATGTCTTCTACATGAGTGTGTTCAGCCATGTATGAGTACACGCGGTGTGCCACAACATGTGTTTCATTGTCTCTGAGTGTCTGTGGGTGTTCTTTGCATCCCTCCCGGTGCTTTAATTAGTTTCCCTGTCGTAATCATACTGTGCAGGTTGATTAGTCTCGTTGTCATGGCAGCATTTCTAGGTAAAAGCAGCCCTGAGATGATGGCAGGTGTGACACTGTTGATCAGGTGACTCTTGAGGCCATGAGGAAGTATTATTAAAATGGAACAGATGCATTGTGACCGCTAGCTGAAAGGCCTGAGTCCAGCGTCGCTCTGTTGGGTTCCTTCAAGGTATTTTTATGTTAATTCTGAAAACACAAGTTTTTACATTCCTGTGGAGAAAGGTTTTCGTGAAATACACAGCTGAGGAAACATCTGTTGAATTTAAAAAATATAAGTCTGGTATGATAATGCTAATGCTATTTCAGCAAAAAATATTTGTTGAGCGCAACCCTCCAGATATATCAACGCTGTCTCATACTTATATTAGGATTGTATCAGCATTAGTTGATGCATAACACTCACAAGCACATTTCTTTTTTCATTTGAGAGAACAAATGTTACCAGACTCTAAACGACAACAACAACAATTTTCTTTATACCAATCAAGACCAGCCCTATTTGTACAAGGACAATGCAAAGAAGTCTGCATTTTGTCTAAAGTCAGAAATTCCCTGAGCACCAGGTGACTTCTTTAAATAATAAGTCCAAAAACTAAAATATATTCCATTTACTGAAGGACAAAGATATGCAGCAAAAGCTGATACTTAAGGAGCTGGTACTGATTTTAAAAATGAGAAAAGAAAATAATAGCGAGTTAATTTTCAACTAACTAATGGATTACGCTCTACTGCTGGGCTTTAGGCTGTTCTCTTCACTGTTTGTACTTCTGAAAAGTATTGCACTGTAATTCATATCAGGGCTGTCAAAGTTAACGCGATAATAATGGGTTGATGCAAATTTCTTTTAATACCACTTATTCCTTGAACACACAATACAGCTATCATATGAAAGACTACATTCAGAAGACTAAACAATGCTCCAAACTTACGCTAAATTTGGCGAGGAAAAGCTGTCATGGCCATTTTCAATTGGGTGCCTTGACCTTTGACCTTAAGTTATCTGAATGTAAATGGGTTCTATGGGTACCCACGACTCTCCCCTTTACAGACATGCCCACTTAATGATAATCACATGCAGTTTTGCATCTTGAATAAAAAATGTGCAATTAATTTGCGATTAATTGCAATTAACTATGGACAATCATGTGATTAATCGGGATTAAATATTTTAATCGATTGACAGCCCTTATTCATGTTACCCTCGTAACCTTGAGTCAAGACATGCAGGGCTGCCCATAAGAAAGTCAGGTGACACTTTCACAGCGACAATATCTGCCTTTGAGTATTCCGTTAAATTAATAAGTCTGTTAATTTCCTGCATTTGGCAGCTTCAACTGTGTTACTATTAGTCTGGTTATTATGTGTTTAAATTCTTTGTATATATGTCTAATATTATAGTTTGTTCTTGGTTGTAAAATGTGCTGCTCTGCTGACAGTAGACCTGTCCATGTTTATGATTGGTCACATGCTGTTAACCCCGCCCCTTTCATGTGAACACGCTCAGAGCCAGATGGAGAAACACCTGGGTTGATTTACCGAGTTGATAACCACCGTCATAGGACCGCTTAGCGGGATCATATTTGTTAGGGTTAGTTAAGCCAGATAAAAATAAAAGATACCCTGGGTATATTGAACTCGCTTCGTATAGGCCTTACCTGTAGCTGACATTGCAACATCCCATTTGATAAGCTTTCGGAGGGTCTCTCTCTCTCTCCTGATGGCTTCAATCTTTTGTCGTCGTTTTGGTTCCTAAATAGGCTTATATAATGACGTGAGCATGTTCTATCAGAACAGAAAACTTACTCAAAAGTCAAATTATACAACGGGCCGATTCAAAAAACATAAGGTCCAGGGACAAGCAGCTCCAGAAAAATACTCCACTTTAAAAGACAAAGACGTAGCTCCAGATGGAATTTAAATTACTGGAGGAACAGCGAGTTCGCCCAAAATCGGTAGGTAATTGTGGCTGTAATTATCACCGAGGTAGGGGGGAAGATTTTCCACACATACACGCTGCGGACAGGATTAAAATCACTGAGCAGCGCAGGTAATGTTAAAATCACCATTACCTCCCTTAGAGAAATAAATCCACTCTGAATGGGGTTTACAGCTTACATCCTGGATGAGAGTCTGAGACAAAAACACACTGTCTGAACACAGACATAAAGTTCAAATTAAAGACAGTCTGTTGAATTTGAAATAGTTCCCAACTAACTGATACATTCAGCACTTCTCAGCCTAAAGGGTTCGTTCAGACTGAGACTCATTGATCAGTTGTGAACTATTCATTGTTGCGGTCCTGACAGAGAGGAGAAACTGTTGATTACTTTCTGCCGTGGACGTTTCTGGCACAAAGCAGCCTTCCTTATCTTTTCCCTTTTGTAATTTGGGAAAAAAAACATTTCTGCTACAATTGTACGCCGAACCTTTCAGAGTTATACAAATGATTGAAAACATCCCTCTGTGATTACATGGTAGTGCTAAGAATGTTGTAATCAGCACACAACGTGCACATACACAGTGCCGAAATTGATGCTGTTACTCTGCCTCGTTTTTCTTCTCCTTTCTTTCATTTTGATTTGACCTGTTTGGGATTTTCAAATGTATCCATCTCATGTAAGCAGCTCTGTCTACCCAACAACCCCTGACAACAATAGCCTGAACTGTGATAGCATCCGGGCCGGCTTTCACATCATAGAACAGTAAGACACTGTTGACAATTTTATTACAAGGCTCTTCCAGCCATTTAAATGAAAAACAATCTATTATTTTTATAAAAAGAATACAAATAGACCTCCTGTTGTTGTAGATCTGGAAGCCTGAGCTGAAGTTGTTGCTAGCTTCAGGGCTAACCCTCTTCATTTTAACCAGCAGGTAGCAAGCAAGACACGGAAACTTGGCTTTGGTCTTGAGGACTTGTAGCATTTATTCACCAACAAACAAACTAACTACACACACACTGCACTGTTGGGTTCACAGCTATAACGTTATAGCTCAGCCGACCGGATACTCACTAACGTTACGCCCCTAGCACCGCTCGCAAACGCCACTCGTTTCCTCGTCATGATTCCACGTCAGCTCATGTCCTGTGTGGCCATCCTTGCAGAATGCATAGCTGAAGCGCCGCTAGCACTGTTTGTATCTGATTTGGATGTTTCATGGATGGGTTGTTTAGGAACGAGGTGCGCTTGAACGGAAATGGTGAAACAGATGTGCTATGGGAATTTCAAAATAAAGGCATATCTTAAAGACGACGATATGTATCGATGTTTTTACTTTGCATCGATGATATTGGATCGTTGATCCTTCAATAGATATATTGATCCAGATTGATGGATCATTACAAACCTATTTACTACTGTAGTAAGAGATGCTAACGTTATGCTGATAAAGACAGTTTAATGCATTTTTACTCTTGTTTTATGGACTTTCAGAAAGTGACAAAAGAAAACATCACCCTCAAGTCAAGCATTGCTCGTACTACAATCACACGCACAATGCTTGACAGGCCTGCCGTGCCTAGTTACGGTTGCTATGGAAAGGGTAGGGCTTTAACAAACGGTCAGTAGTATCACAGTTGGTTGAAATATAACAGTGGAAGAACATCTGAGCATTGGATGGATTTTTCAATGAACTGCTTTGTTGACCAACAGGCTAATCTCCCCAAAACTTGGTGTCGTCCTTAAAACTTTTCTTGCATCTTTTCGAATTCTTAATTAAAACACATTCTGAATTAGACCGAACATTTGTCTAAAAGGGACACCAATTAGCTTGCGGCACAACCAGAGCATCGTTTTTCATCTCAGATATGAATATTAGCCAATACATCATCCTGGGTTTTATTAGCTTCCTGTAAAGTATCTGGCTTCTGAGTTGTCACCAACTTTCGGGATAAAAGAGCAAGAACAAAGAAGAGGGAAGCATTGTGGGAGAGATGATCAAATGCTTTGGACTTTAACTGTTTTTTGGGTGACAGCTCAGTGTGGAAAGGGGGACACATACTCATAGGATCAAGCAGATGAGTGTGTGGTTACAGCAGCTATTGTGATTGCACGTAAACGCTTTTTACTGATGTAGTTTAGAAATGATTAATGATCATTAATGGTTTCCGAAAATAAAAGCAGCAGTGTTAATGCTTTTCTTTTTTTCTTTTTTTTTTCATTTAGTCACCGCATACATAAACCAAAATCAATCCAGCACATGAAACAGGGAGATGATGGATATTAAATGTCAAAATATTCTAGCAACACCAAAGCCAAATTCTACCAAGACAGCAAGATTCATGTGGTTGAAATAACTTTTGAGATATCCTGGCTCTGATAATACAAAGAGAATAAAAAGTGGGACAACCAGCCCCAGTTTCCCTTAACTTAAAATTGTGTGTCAGCATCAATAGCTGTGGTCTGAAACCATGTGACAACTAAAGGCTGTTGGAGGGAGCTGATGGGTGTTCCCATTGCGTGGAGCAGTTTGTACTTAAATAAGTATCAAAATTCCATAGAGAAATACTTTTCCTCAGTTCTACTGACTGCTTTGCACAGTTGTTATGACTAAAATATCTTTAACATCTCAATAGAACAAAGTTTAGTTTGTAGGGTTAGTTTAAGAGAAGAAAAAAAATAGTTTTTAGTCTTGCTCCTGGCGTGGCAGTGCCCGTCGTTATATTGCCCAGATAATTAATCCTACTGACGTACTACTGGTGATCCTCTGACTTTTTTCCTTAGCACCAACAGCAGGTTGAATTTTTGTGGTTTTGATCAAAATGTCAGGACAACAATTGGATGGCCTGCTATGTAATTTGGTACACACAATCACCTGCCCCCTCTGGATAAGCTGTTATAACTCTGGTGATCCCTTCGCCATCATCGATACTTTGGTTTATGACCGAATACTATAGACTGTATATAACAAGTGGGCATAGTCACTGTGACGTCACCCATTGGTTTGTGGACTGCTGTTTTGAAGCTTCAAGCTCGTCATTTGGCTCTTGCCATCTTTTTTTTTGGGTGGAGCTAAGTACAACCGAATGCGGAATAATATTCAGGCAACCAAAATGTTAGAATTAACTTTACACACTATTAAAGAGTTAAAGTTCAAAGACAAAAACAAGGACAAAATCCAGACCAGACAGCGCCGTGGTAGCAACCTGTCAATCACAAGGTAGCCACGCCCTAAATCATCCCCTGCTTTATGGTCTATTTGATTCTAAATGGGACCATCATTTACTAAATAAACATCATGCTGTATTGAAGAAGACTTGAAACTAGTGATTGATACCATAAACTGATGTTTACAATGTTTACTGAGGTAAGAAATCAAGTGAGAAGTAGGGTCATTTTCTCATAGACTTCTATACAATCTGACTCATTTTTGCAACCAGAGGAGTCGCCCCCTGCTGGTTATTAAAAATAATGCAAGTTTAAGGCACTTCTATATTGGGTTCATTTTTCAGACCGGGCAGTTGCCCACTGCCAAATACCTGCAAAACTAATGACATTCCCATCAGCCTCAGCTGTAGGTTACTTTGTGTTTAGTGGTAATTAGCAAATGTGAGCATGCCAACATGCTGAACTAATATTACAAACAAACATTATTCCAGCTAAACATCAGGATGCTAGCATTGTCATTCTGAACGTGCTAGCTTGTGGACGTTAGCATTTAGCTGAAAGCACGGCTGTATACTTTTAGGGTTTTTATTTTTCAGCAGGTGCAGTTTGTATGCAGTTTTTATTGGGTGTTATGGACAAACTTCCTGGATCCAAACTAACATGTTTACAGTTCGGACTGTCTTTATGCTGATTAGCCAGCGTTGTGCAAAATCTTCAATGTGACTAAGGAAGAGTCTAACCAAAAATACAATCCACATGCCACCGAGCGTAATCCAGTGACATAGAAACGTCGATACTGATGTTCTGTTTGATGAGTGAGTCACCCACAACAACTTGTAGAATGCGGGATGTTCTCCGTGCAGTTGATTAAACACCAGTAGCCGTGACATAGCAGGAGGAACGATACGTGCGTTTCATCTAGAGAGGGGCTGTGCGTAATTTTCCACATGGATGGCACAGCAGCAGTAACTTCATTCATTATTCAGATCTCCTGGCAGGGTGACAGAATCGGTCAGGATCCAACGATAATTGATGACGTGTTTAATTTGAATTTCCCTCATGATTATCAGGGCCTTAACGGTGCCAG
>CAKALG010040036.1:0-19745 GCA_916700815.1 Helicolenus hilgendorfi
GTAAATATAGTTTTTATCTATTTCAACTGTTACATTTATCATTTTGTTGAATCAGTCCTTTTGGACTTTACCAAAGGATTGCAATCACCTTCATGGTAAATCAAACGTTGACTATAAACAGACTATGGTAACAAGCAGAGCTGAAAAAAACGGTTGATTAATCGATTAGTCAACCGAAACCCCAATCACCACGAAAAAATGTTGTCATTGTGCTTTTCTGCAAACAACGTATACGTTGAAATATGGATGTTTTTGCACCAAATGATGTAGTACAACAAGCAACGCGCAGAGCAGGTAACGTAGTTTAATCGATAAAACCGTTATTGAAAGTTACGTGGTATAATAACGTTGTTGACCGTCACGTGGTATAATACCGAGTATAACAAGCAAAAGAAGTGAAACAAATGGTGGGAGTGAGGGGTGGTGGATGGATTAAACAGACACAGGACTTTCAGCCAGGAGTCAGCTGTTCGAGTCCCATGTGAAACCAAAAACAAACAATGACTTTATACTTGTTACGTAACATTACGTAAGAAAGACTGCTAAGGACAGTTGTTATTTATTTACCGTAGTTACGGTTGTTATGTTATAGAGGACATGTTTTTACGTTACGTTGTTAATGGTTTTTACATTACGTTGTTATGGTTGTTTTATTACATTATTACGTTATGGTTATTACGGTTGTTTCGTTACGTTATTACGGTTGTTTCGTTACGTTATTACGGTTGTTATGTTACGTTATTAAGTTACATTGTTAATTTACATTGTAATGTTAAGTTGTTAAGTTATTCTTGTTACGTTGTTTAGTTACGTTGTTACGGTTGTTACTGTTGTTTCGTTATGTTGTTACAGTTGTTACGTTGTTACGATTGTTACGTTACGCTGTTACGTTATCTTAACACAAGCCATGATGTTTTTGTCTGACCTTATCCAAGTCTTATTGTTTAACAAAGTTAATCAGGTGGCATTGTACATTTCCTCTGCGGGTGGCATCCCTCTGTACTCCCCCGTCTCCAGTGGTCTATCAACTTATATCTGTAATAGTTCTTGATAGCCTCTTGTCAGAAATCCTCATGGACCCTGTTCACTTCCCCTGCTTTCTTCAAATCCTGTTGGTTTTGACAGGGTTGGAGATACTCATTCGGAGCCTTCCTGATAACTAACTGCTCATAGTTGCCTGGATCTTAGAGAACTAAGCCTGTGATGATAAGGTACCAAAGTCCTCCACAACAAAATCTGAATAGGAGAGGTCAGTGACTGCTTCTCTCTTTCCTCCCTCAATAACTACTTTCAAAGTGCCAGAAAAGGCACTCAGCTCCCTCAAATGTTCCAATGAAGATCCCCGGTGTGAAACTGAAAAAGTGTATGTTTGCACTGGGCAAGTGCAGCTGTGACTGAAAAGCTCTTTGAAGTTGGTGTGAATGTGCAAATTCTACCTTCTCTGCAACTCTACAGTACTCTCAGTACTCAGTAGTTGCAGTTCAATTGCATTTCTGCAATCATTGTCAGTAAGATTGCTGAAACAAACAACTTTTTATGATTTGTTGTGATTGGCATTTTGCAGACAAAATAAATTGCTTGTTTTAGCCGACCAACAGTCCAAAACCTAAAGATATCCAATTAACAAAAAAGCAGCAAATCCTCACATTTGAGAAGCATGAACTTGAGAATGTTTGATAATTGACTCCAAGTAATAAATTATTAATATTGCCAATTTTCTCACACTAAAAGGCTGATATGAAACATATTTATGAAACGTATTTTTGATTCACAAACGTTGACATTCAACGTATACCGTGGTCTGCAGAAACGCCTAATGCCCAGATTTTTTTCTGGTGACTGGGTTGTGATAGAAAAAATTATTACCAAATAATTGATAATGGCTTGTTTAAGCCATTTTTTCAAGACTGGTAAATATTCACCATTTTCCTGCTCTCAAAATATAACTATTTGCTGCTTTTTTTTAAATATCTTTGGGTTTTGGATTGGTGATCGGACTTGCCCACCGGGAAATTGTGATGGCCATTTTCCACTGTTTTCCATATTTTGTATACTAAACGATTAATTGATTAATCGTCAAAAATAATCAACAGATTATTTGATATTAAAAATAATCGGTAGTTGCAGCTGTGGTTACGAGGTATAAAAAATAGCTGAGGTCATGTGATCTCACTAAAGCCCATTTGCTTCATGAAAGCTAAAATATAGAAGAATATGCATTGCTCTTGACAGCACATGGAGCCTGGAGTGTGCCTCAGGGAATAATTATACAATTTTACAGTGCTCTAGAGCAGAAATGATTAATTCATTAGTCAATCAAAAGAAAATTTGCAATATTAATAATCTATTACTTTAAGTCAATTATCAAACATTCTCGAGTTTCTCAAAAGTGAGGATTTGCTGCTTTTTTGTAAATTGGATATTTTTGGTTTTGCACTGTTGGTCGGATAAAAAAAACAATTTAAAGACATCACCTGGGGCTGTGTAAACTTGGATTAATTTTTCCATTAATTGATTAAATATTTTGTCTACAAAACGCCAACAATCAATCAATGGTAAACACAGATGTTTTTTGCAGCATTAAATCTCACTGACAATGATTCTGCATGGGTGAGTACTGCATTGAAGGTAAAATTTGCACATTCACACCAACTTCAAAGAGCTTCACACTTGCCCAGTGCAAAAAATACACTTTTTCAGTTTTACACAGAGGATCTTCATTGGAACATTTGAGGGAGCTGAGTGCCTTTACTGGCACTTTGAAAGCAGCTATTGAGGGAAGAAAGAGAGAAGCAGTCACTGACCTCTCCTATTCAGATTTTGTTGTGGAGGACTTTGGTACCTTATCATCACAGGCTTAGTTCTCTAAGATCCAGGCAACTGTGAGCAGTTAGTTATCAGGAAGGCTCCGAATGAGTATCTCCAACCCTGTCAAAACCAACAGGATTTGAAGAAAGCAGGGGAAGTGAACAGGGTCCATGAGGATTTCTGACAAGAGGCTATCAAGAACTATTACAGATATAAGTTGATAGACCACTGGAGATAGGGGAGTACAGAGGGATGCCACCCGCAGAGGAAATGTACAATGCCACCTGATTAACTTTGTTAAACAATTGGTTAGGTTTAGACAACAAGACTTGGATAAGGTCAGACAAAAACATCATGGCTTGTGTTAAGATAACGTAACAGCGTAACGTAACAATCGTAACAACTGTAACAACATAACAATGTAACTTAACAACTTAACGTTACAATGTAAATTAACAATGTAACTTAATAACGTAACATAACAACCGTAATAACGTAACGAAACAACCGTAATAACCATAACGTAATAATGTAATAAAACAACCATAACAACGTAATGTAAAAACACGTCCACTATAACATAACAACCGTAACTACGGTAAATAAATTGTAAAAAAAAAAAAAACTGTCCTTAGCAGTCTTTCTTATGTAATGTTACGTAACAAGTATAAAGTCATTGTTTGTTTTTGGTTTCACATGGGACTCGAGCAGCTGACTTCTGGCTGAAAGTCCTGTGTTTGTTTGATCCATCCACCACCCCTCACTCCCACCATTTGTTTCACTTCTTTTGCTTGTTATACTCGGTATTATACCACGTGACGGTCAATAACGTTATTATACCACGTAACTTTCAATAACGGTTGCTCGATTAAACTACGTTACCTGCTCTGCGCGTTGCTCGTTGTACTACATCATTTGGTGCAAAAACATCCATATTTCAACGTATCCGTGGTTTGCAGAAACGCACAATGACAACATTTTTTCGTGGTGATTGGGGTTTCGGTTGACTAATCGATTAATCAACCGTTTTTTTTCAGCTCTGCTTGTTACCATAGTCTGTTTATAGTCAACGTTTGAATTACCACGAAGGAGATTGCAATCCTTTGGTAAAGTGCAAAAGGACTGATTCAACAAAATGATAAGTGTAACAGTTGAAATAGATAAAAACTATATTACCATGAGGATTTCTGACAAAAGGCTATCAAGAGCTATTACAGATATAAGTTGACAGACCACTGGAGACGGGGGAGTACAGAGGGATACCACCCACAGAGGAAATTACCCTCCGTGGAAACTGTGTCAAAGAGATTGTTCTTTAATGAAATTGTGCCAAAAACAATGTTCACTGTTGTCCCATAATTGATTATATAATTTCGGCAGGGTTGTAAAAAAAAATCCTGCAGCAAGAGGGAGAAACATTCTGATACAAATAAGAGGAGACGTATTTGAAACAGAGACTCCGATATTGTGTTTGTGCTTGTGAACACAGCCACATCTCCCCCCTGTCCTCCTCCCCCTGTAGGCTGGAGGAAATGAGGAGAGACAGATTGTATGAGCGTGCATCGCTTTCAGTTTGAGAAAGAAATGTGATAGGTTTGCTGCACTCTAACGTATGATTTGCTTTTCATAGACGGGCGTCACACTGAACTGTTTGAAGTATTTATATTTCAAAATGCATTAGGCTGGAGATTGGCTCGTGGTGGTATGACGTGATGACATGTGGTTTGATGCGTCCAATCCGTATGCGGTTTGACTTTACTGTCTGTCAGAGGCTGTAGCAGGTTAAATTTAGAGCTATTGTGAAGGTTGTCACATGAAACTAGAAAACCTAAGGAATCCATTGGTTCCAACCAGGTCATGTTAGCTGGCAGTAAGGACGGTAAATAGTTCCAAAGTTGGGCTAAACATTTGCAAAGAAAAACTGGAGTGTCCATTTTCAAAGGGGTCCCTTGACCTCTGACTTCAAGATACGTGGATGAAAATGGATTCTATGGGTACCCACAAGTCTCCCCTTTACAGACGTGCCCACTTTATGATACTCACATAAAAACAACCCCTTTTGATGTTAGTTTTGCCTATTCTAAAATGGTGTTGATGAATGTTTTTGCATACTGGGGTCCCTAAACAGTTGAATTACATAATTTGAATATCACTGTAAAGCTGAGACTCTTGTGGATCCAATGAGCCCAGTTGTATTCATGTGTGATGATGTTAGTTCTCAAAGTAGCCATTTCATTGTAGTGAGACCATTTTTTTAAACTTGACCTCCCTGTTATAAAATGACCTGTGGTGATCTCTAGGATAATCACAGCCTCGTGAAACTTTACAGCCACAAACTACAGACCTAGAGAATTCAGAGGATGGATGGCTTTCCTAGCTAGATTGACAATAAGGGGGCTTCTGAGCAGTTTACAGAACAGAAGTGCTCACAATTAGATCGCTGAAAATTGCAATTCTTCTCAAAATGTCAAAGGTTTTGATACCAAATCATAGCATGGCTTTTTCTATGGTCTTAGTGTCTTAATGTGATATTTTGAATGGAATATTGTTAATTTTTATCGATTCTCGAGTGGTAGAAAATGGTTTAATTTGGCCCCAAATAGACTTTATTATATAGACTTTATTATAGACTTTTAAAATTTGTTTTTAAATAATGAATTATTTAATTAGTTAATGTTTATTTCTGATTAATGACTAGAACACATTAACACACAGTGCTGATCTCAAATTAATCTTCAGGTTCCCAGCTTTCAGATGATGTACACCACTTCTATATGACATCTACCGTTGACTTTATATCTCCCCCTAAAGACGGCCTGTACCCTCCTAAAAAAGACAAAAAAAGGGTCTATTGTGGGTCTCAGAGGGTTAATGGACTTTGTAGTGACCATGTTTATTCTTCACACAGTTATGTTTTGGCCATTACAATTTGCAGCATTGTTACATGAAAGCAACATTATAACCATGGGCTCCAAATGGCTTCAAGTGCATCACAGCATGGAAATGATTGTCATTGCTTGTCACCATATGTGCAGTTCTGTAAAAGAATAACAATAACACATCCTGTAGGGCTGCAGCTAATGATTATTTTCTGTATTGTATGCTTCACATGATTGATTGTTTATTCAATAAAATGTCAGAAAATGCTGAAAAATGCCCATGTCAAGTCCCGAGAGCCGAAGGTGACATCTTCAAATTGCTTGTTTTTATTCCGACCAAACAGTCCAAACCCATTTACCACAACACTGTAAAAAAAACTGAGGAAAGCAGCAGGTCTTCCCACCAAACGTTAGATTAATTGTTTGGTAAATTACTTTACAATTACCCATTCATTTATCAATTTTGTTGTTGATTAATTTACTGCCTAATAAATAAATAATCTAACAGTTTAATCGCCAGAAAACTGTAATACTAATAGAAATGTTTTTGTCCAGTATGCATGTAAACAGCTTACCTAAATTGTAGTCATAAATCAAATGAGAAAGTTAAATGGATGATTCTGTAGAAGAAGTAAGAATGAAACTTCTGGTAGCTTTTTGGTGAAAATCTAAAAGGGCTTATTAATGCCACTGATGCTGGTCTATTCATCTCATGTGTTCTCACTGACTACACACAGCTGAGAAGTTGACAACTCCCCAGCATGCACTCTCTCGACTGCACTGAGATATGTTCCCTCTACTCCTATAGAGCGGGGGCGACTGCTTCAAGAACCAGACGGAGGAATCGGCCCCAGAAAGTAAAAAGCTACCAGAGCCACAGCAGGTGAGCTTCATTCAAACTTATATAACAGTAGATGCAGACATTTCAAAGTTGCTGTTGTGAGTTCTTGGTCTTTTTTGGCCACACAGGAAATGGTTTAATCAGGAGGGGATGTCGTACAGGATGAGTCTGATGTTTTATATATATTTCTTATTGTCAAGAGATACCATTAAAACACCAAGATCAACAATGTAGTCACTCTCAAAATAGTTTATGACTTGCCTACCCTGCCTGTGGCACTCAGCCCAAAGCCCATTTGCTCCCACTAAAGACGTAAATCTTTAGAAATGAGTCACAAATATTGTTTTAAAGGTTCTCTATATGAAATACAGAGCAGCAAACAACTATTTGTAATGTAAAGATATAATGGAGCAGGCTGTTCTCATACACCGTACCTACAAAAAGTTATGCACTGTAATTCGAGTATATCCCACGAAATCGTGGACCGGGAAGTATAAAGATTGACTAACACCATGAAGGGAGGAGGTCGGGATGGATGGGCGGGTGAAAAAAGCACCCAGGAGACTGATGTTGGCGTTTTGTGTGAAACCACAAGTCAATGTTGATTTTTTAGTCCCTCAGCTTCCGTACTTAAGTAATGTCACTTCCATGGTTATCTTAATCAAAACCACGATCTTTACCTAAACCTAACCAATTATTTCAATCATATTTATTTCAACCTAAACGAAGATCTTTTTCCTAAACCTAACCAAGTACTTTTGTTGCCTAAACCTAACTAAGTAGTTTCCTGTATGCATGTTGACACGTGTTGCTTGACATTCGTAGAAGAATGCATGAAAATGAGGAGCAACTTTTCATAAGATATCATACGAACTGTTGTATGAGGATACATTGAGTGGAGTCATGTCTACCTGAGCAGAGAATGAAGTCGCCCTCCCTCTGTGTGTGTTTTAATACACAATGCGTCCCTTTTAGTGCACGTGAGCGTGCCTAGCTCATAACCGCGACTGTGCACTGCTCTCATACTGCGGTTACAGCTGATAACGTTGTTGCAGAAGCGTAGCGCCCACCCTCCGGTTTCCCCTCAAGTTCACACTGTTAGCTCTGTCAGCACTGATAGCTGCAGGCCGTCGGCTCAGTATGGAGGCAATAGATATTCTCTGAATTTTGAATTTCGCACGGCTCAGTAACATCCTAAAACAGCTGGGAATTGTAGTTTTTAGCAAACATTACTATACCAGGAGTACCAGCATTTGTTGGGTCTATTTTCAGCTGTGGATTAATGAGCATTAACGGCTCCGTCTGAGCCGTGTGTCTGGGGCTCAAAATAAACTACATTGTGTGTGTTCATGATAATGAATGAACATTTTAGCCAGCGCAACTGGCCACTTTGTGGCTGATTGATGTGTTTTTAATAGTTTTTGGACAACAATGGAGAAGAAGAATAAGGTACACAGCAAAATATTTGTTAGTGGATCAAATCATTTCTTTTGACCTTTTAAATGGAAACTTGACTTTTCATGGAAATTATTGACCACATGAGATTTTTTTATAGCTATTTTAAAAATAAATTGCTGCATTACACATCTCACAATGAAAATGTAAAAAACACGAGCATGAGAAGCATGATTTAAAAGACTTCATAGAAAGTTAAAGAGGACCTATTATGCTTTTGTTCCCTTTCCTTTAGTGTGTTGTATAGTTTTTTATGCATGTGAAAGGTCTGGAAAGTTACAAAGCCCAAAGTCCATGCCAAAGGGAGTTACAGAAACACTGCTGCGGAACTGCCTGAAACGCCTTGCTTGAAGTCCCGCCTTTTCTTCCTTAACATGGTGATGTCAACAAGTAACACACTTTGCCTAGCGGCTAGTTTGGCACGCCCTCAAACAAAGCTAGTCAGAGCGTAGCTGGAGCGGAGTCTGAAGAGTTTGGTTCAGTTGACCAATCATAACAGTGGGCCAGCTGACCAATTAGAGCAGACTGGGCTTTTCAGTAGGGCGGGGCAGGAGCTCAAACATATTGTTTCAGAGTGAAAAGAGGTGCTGCAGCACAGCTGGTATGGGAAAATAAAGGGTCTTTGAACATTAAAGCATGTTCTGTCATGTAAAACATGTTCTAGTAGAAACCCCAAATACAAGTATGCACCTGGAAATAAGCATAATAGGTCCTCTTTAAACTGATGTAACAAGCTCAGCATGACTACAGCGACTGAGAACCAATAACATGAAATGATTCAACTAACATGCATAATTAGTATGTAACAAATTACGACACAAGTGAAACAAAGTACAGCAGATGACACACAACGCCTACAACACATTCCTAAAAGAAGGCAACCAATCTGCTAAAACCTAATATTCAGTGTGCCAATGTCATCTATAGTATGTGAGATTCAATGCCCTGCCAAAGCCTATGCATAACTGCCTCCCTCATCATATTATTGAATTGAGTCACACCTGTTTGGAGGTGGCAGATGGTACAACAAAACAATCCATCTCATTTCGATGCAGTGCAATACTGTGTAACTGAGCAACTGTCTTGCATTCCAAGTGGCAGCAGCCCATTTTTAGACACGAGAATATTTCAAACGAAATCTCGACAAATGGGCAGATTTGACTTCGCTTGTTTGTTTTGTGCCAGAGAGATATTCAGCGAGAGAGTCTGACAATTGTTTATTTTTATGTAATAACACAACCGCGGACTGTGTCACTGATACAAAACACTACAAGCTAATGGTGTTCTTTTTTTAGATCCAATTTAGTGAAATAGTTCAACATAATATGTTATTGAAGTCAAACGCTTTTTGTTACCTCATTAATTGGGAAATTTTCACATTGTGCTGCGGCGCTGAATCAACCTGCTGCCGGTCGGTGTCCCTCATGCACAGCACTTGCCATTCATGGTGTAGTAAACAATTTGATTAGTAATGATTTGCATTCCGGTCCCTGTGGATCAATCTGCATTAAAGTGCCCTCTATTCCTGTCACTACTCTACCTTCATTATGTGTTCTCATGTTCGATTTGTGAGACTGAGAACCTGAGTGGCATCTCGCCTTGTGTTCCAATGCTTTTAGAAGAAAAGGCTATTTTTGTTGTCTTGCACCTGTTGTGTTTTTGAAACAAACACAAAGAATGGGTTTAAATAACAACACAGCAACACCTGCGTTTTTAGGTGAGACATATTGTACAATAAGCCTTAATCTATTCACGCAGTCTCCCGTGGCCAACTGATCAGACAAAGAGGCTCTCATCGATGTGGCTTAAACATCGACAGGCTGACAGCCCAACACCACATACCCACAGAGGAATTTTCAGCCAGATTAACTATAATGTCAACAACATGGAGGAAACTAACATTGTTCCCGCTTGGTAGATATACTGTGTAGGCTTTAGAGCCACAGTATGCAATCTAACCTGTATAAGATGTATTCAAATAGGTGTATTAGGTGTATCTGCTTGAGTCCATCATTGAGATTCTTTGAGAGTAAAGTTTTTTCTTCTTAAGTCAAAAATATAACTCCATAACATTCCTTAAACAAACAGAGCATATCTCTGAAGCACAGTGGCATCAGTGTTGTTTGTTTCTGACATTCCTGAATACATTAAAAAAAAAAGTGCAAGTGGAAGTTGGAATATAAAAATCACAAAGGGTGAATGTGACACAAAGCTAAAAAAAAAAAAAAAAAAACCTAAGCCAGATATGCAGTTGTTCAAAATCATCAATTATTAATTATTATTCAAAATAATTTAAAAAGCAATGAATACGTCTGTCAACTCTATATATTTAAAGATTCTTAAAAATAGTTGAATTCTGCCAGCAGTGCTTACAAGAAGGAGGGCTCAATATCCAAGAATCTGTTTAAGCTGCTAACATAAAAACACACCATCTGCCTGCTGTGGCACAGTCAGTTAGTTAATTAGTTAATTGGCGTGCAACCACATTTTCACTGACGCCCACAATAAAATAGGGCAAGGAAGAAGGTAACTTTCTCTTTGCTATTTTTTTATATCCATTATGGCAAGCAGTCTGGTCTCACTCCCAGGGCATCAAATACTACGCTCGAGCAGTGGCCGACGCACCAGGCAACCTGGATGATACGCGCCAGGCTTTCAACCCATCCGCATCATAGCACCTGATGTATTATTTAAGAGGGAGAAGTCCTCTAAGGATGGTAGGGAGAGGTGGTGGATGTGTCAAACAAACAACTTTTACTCAGGGGACATTCTGTGACGTTCTGTCACATGATGCTACGGCACTGAGTCACATGACATTACATCAGTAGTTTCAACTCGGTCTCACGGGATGGTGTATAAATACCACGGCATTACACGTACATTCGGCATGTCATGAATACACATTTCAGCCTTTTCGCGTGTCGTTTGTACCCTACACAAAAGTCCACAATTAGGTTCAGGCTAGAAAATCACTTAGTTAGAGTAAGGGAAAATGTCATGATCGGGCTTAAAGTAAGTACGTAAACAAAGCACTTTTTATTCTACGTCATTAACTCTTACCGTAGCATTTATACGCAGATGTGTTTGCATCGCAGTCAATACAGACTACGTGGCGTACAAATGACACGCGGCAATCAAGAAAGGCGTACTTATTGCACACTAAATGCTTTGCGCATTGTCGTTGCATTTTTTAAGCCTTTTCGTGCTTACGTTGCATTACAAGCATACTTATTTTAAGCAAAACCATGATGTTTTTTCGAACCCTAACTAAGTGTTTTTGTTGCCTAAACATAACCAGTTTCACAGTTTTAACCACTTATTCTAACGTTAGCCGCAACCGCTTCACAACGTTAACCACGCATGGACCTTCAACTCAAAATACTATGCAAAAGGCAGCCCCGGTATCATTACAGTGACGCCAGGGGCTTTTGCCCAAGCAGCAAAATAGGACGTGTATGAATGAGATCATGTTGGGGCAAGAGTGCACAGTCAACATAGAAAAATATTGTTTCTAAAGTTTTCTTTACATCCATGTCTATGTAAAACACAGTGACAACCTGAGTCAAAATAAAGCCTAAGTTGTATGTATGTAGCAGTAGCTAAAAAATAGAAGTTGTTGTTTTGTCAGATATTTGATTTAAATCAGCTTGACAGCTGACATTGGTAGTGCTGCTACTGACAAAGCTGTTGCAAGTTTTTCCCAAAAATCTACCCTTGAACAAAAACTTTTGGATTCTTAAGGGAGTTTTAGCTGGTGATAAATAAGATACACACAACAAAGGAGAATCCCAAACCCACATCAAAGTGGGCGGCAACTGAGGTTGGCAAGAAGCCACAAGAGTGCATTAAGTGAGAAATCATTTGCCGGCAGATGGAAGTGAGAGTCATTGAGTACCGAGTCTCAGTCTCTAAGTTAAAAATGTAGTACTCTGTAGTAGTAGTACTATTTTCTAATGACATAACTGCCAAATTATAATATGGTCAAATTCAAAGTGTATTCTTTCAAGCTCTCCTGAAAGTGATCGAAATAAATGTGGAGGTGTGTTTTGCCTCCTTTTGTTTATTTTGCTCCAAGCCAGGTGATAGAAGCATAACCCACTGCCACGCAGAGTGATGTGTAACTCAATAATTTGCAAGCAGCCAGCGAGCCTAGAGGCATTCTCCAAAGTGACATTGGTAAACACAAAACAGATGCTTTGCTTGGGGAATTGGTTTCTAGAGCCTGTGTGCAGTGCTTAAACATGTCATTGCCAAAACTGACTTAAATTATTCAAAATACCAAAGAAAATTGCATTCCATTAATGAAATACATTGGAGCCAAATAATTGCGTCTTTAAAATGTTAGCAGGGATTTGAGAAAACCGCAGGATAAAAGAAACACACATCCCCCAAACACACACACACTCTCTTAAACTGCATTGTGTTTCAGTGTGCCACTGAACTGTAAACAGACTGCTGTTGTTGTCAGAGTTGGTCTTCAGTTGGTTTTCCATCCCACCAGGTAGTTAATTGGATTTATTCCCAGGTGTTGCCCATTTACTTGATAGCTGGAATGAAAACCAGCAGGACTCTGTAGCTGTGTCCCAATCCACGGGCGCCTCCTCCTTCCAAATCAGCATTTCAAAACCTAGTACATCAAAAACAGATTGACAAGGATGTATTAAGAATTTCTGCATCTGTGAAAAATAATGCTTTTGCCTTGTGCTCCACATCCCCAAATTACAAGGCCACATCGTGATCACCCTTATGTTGCTTTTTAAACTTAATAAATTCTGTAAAATTCAGACGTAAACTCAGCAGTTATTGAACTTAAAGGTACTCTGTGGAGTTTTGACCCTGTGGAGTGGGTCCACATTTTGTTTGTTCACACGATAGAGCACAGGACAACCCACTCTCAATCTCAACTTGTCAAATATTGCGGTTTGGTCGGTGTCCCTCGGCGTCTGATACTGATACCTACCGGGCTTTCAACTAACTCCAATGTAAACCAACCCGCATCATTAGTAGACAGTAAGAGCAACGGACGTAGTATAAAGTGCGAGATAGTCCGCTTAGGGCAGGTGATAGGGTTGACGGATGGGACAAACCAGCCCATTCTCATTCCCAAAACGATGCATAAGGCACCATTTAGTTTGTATGAGACACACGGCTTTCAAAGAGCTACGATGTAAACCCATCCGCGTCAATAATAAACGCTCAGAGAAAGTGCGCAGGGAGTGTAGTGACGCAGTTTAAAGACCGAAAAGACACACAACTGTTGGGTGGGAGGGGAGGGGAGGTGGATGGGTCCAACAACCACAGGACTTTCATCCAGGAGACCGCTGTTTGTGTCCTGTGTTCAAAACGTTAAGTTTGACTTTCGCTTTACAAACGTAGTCATTTTAAGCCAAACCATATTGTTTTTTTCTAAACTTAGGAAACAAAACTACATCGTGAGGTTGAACAATTTAATGTTAGGTTTAGACAACAAAACTACATCTTTAGGTTTAGGAGAGAAAACATCATGGTTTGGTTTAAAAGAACTATGTGTGTTACGTAACTTCTTACGTAGCCTTCGTAATTTAAAAGAACTCAATGTTGACTTTTGGTTTCACACGGAACATGAAAACCAGTCTCCTGTCTCCTGGGTAAAATTCCTGTATTTGATCCATTTGTCCACCCTGACCTCCTCCCTACGCTCGTTTTGATCAAAACCTATTTCTGTTGAACCTGGGAATTTGTGTCCACCACAAAAAAGGATAATTTTTCCATTGGCATTGTTTTCTCAGTGCCAACACGCAATTTCAACACATTCCGTGCCACCACCAATGTGATGCACAGGTCATCATCATAGCACATATTTCACTGAGATCAGGCTGTGAATTTTCCACTCATCCTGTTGGGTTCAAACCAGGCAACACCTTCATTTGGCTGCACCAACTGAAGTAGCAACACCTAAAACGGGACGGTAGCTATGTGGTTAGAACCAGGACTGAGAGAGGAATCACACTGTTTGATTACAATTCCCAAGTAGTTGTTCGTTTTTATGGCTGCTTCTGTTAGAGACCGCCACAGCTGAGATGTGATTCTATGATCCGCATATTTCATTTGGCTTTAGGTTTTCATCACCGTCGATATTATTTATAACTTCCCACAGATCTATTCAGGAGCATTTCCTGCTCAGATTACAGACCGCCACATGTCTACGGTACTATATTATTGTGTCAGTCTCATTAAGAATCTTTATCTTCTGTACCTAAACAGAAAAGGAGCCAAGCGCAGACTGGAAAATCCACCACAAAGCTCTCAGACGACAGCGAGAAGGCAGAGGGAGGCAGCAGCAAAAAGACAAAGCCACATGAAGACAACTGAGCGGACGGCATATCATCCAAAATGCAGAGCTCCTGCATTGCCTGGAGGATCTTTCTAAGAGCACACACTTGCGCACTCTCACAAGAAACATATGTGCGCCCACACACACACACACACACGCACACACACTCACAGACACTATCTCACACACACACACAGCTACACATACGCATATCAGCATTGTTTGAAAAAGCTGAGATACTGGAATTGTCAACAAATTTCAAACCGTCATCTGCAAACCTCCATAGTAAAATGGCATGCATTCTAGAAATTCTTTTTAAAAAGGTAGCAATGGCACTGGTAACTTGTTTCATGATTGTTCATTTGTTGTTTACTTATCTGAGTTTTAATTCTGAGTGAGGACACTGCTTTCTAAATGTGTGATCTTTCTAGAAAAATCCCTTTGCACTGGTGAGGTCTGACACTGTATCCTGTGATAAGTATATCAATTGACAAATAAAAAATACTCCTACTATTACTACTACTACTACCCAACTTAGAATATTGTTTGTCACTCATTGTAGCAAGGTTAATTTACTCCTCCACATTTTGAAATATAGAGGCTCAAGTTGGCTGGCCAACTGTTCAACATTTAATATTTCAGCACTCTTTCTGCCTTTAACACTCCGGAGGCAAAGAGCCAAAGACTCACAATGGGTCGTCTCCCTGAGAATGTGCCATGCACTGAGTAGTAACTCCTAGCTACATGTATCTGTGTTCTCTGACCTTTCTGTGTCCTTTCAATAAACTGTAATTTTCAGTAAATGTGTGAAGAATAAATGGTTATTCGTGGGAAAGAAATGAGTGAGTATGTTTGTGATTGACAGAAGGAAAAGGTTGCGCGGTGCAAAGAGCGATCAGGATTCGCGCCTTGTGAATGTTAAATACATGTCGAAGACCACTAGAAGAGGAGGCACCAACACATATGAGGTCAGAACAAAATATGTGTTTTCCAAAAGATAAATTATCCATCACATAATTTTAAAAGTTGACTTTGATGAATAAGCAGTACCGAATACAAGCGAGGAAGGTCACAGCATGACCTTTTTGTCCTGGCTGTCCGAAATGCAAATCCAGCCTCCTTTTACTGAGTCCTAGATATTCTGTGACCTGCATGACTGCAAATCTTCACACACAAGCTATAAAAAATATTTAAGAAGATTCATTTGTCAGAGTATCATTTTTATGGTTTAATAAATTCTTAGGCCCTGTCCACGCGTATACAGATATTTTTTTAAAAACTGACATTTTCCTCTACGATTTGGCCTCTCGTCCACACGCCAACAGAGTTTTGGGTCACAAAAACGGATATTTAATAAAACCGCCTTCTAAAGTGCAGATGTTTTGTATCTGTGTGGAGGTTCAGAACAGAGCGTTTGGGAAACGATGACATCCTCTCCTCATTTCGTGCTCATTGTTGCTTTGTGTTATGAGAATGCGGCAGAAACAGTAACACAGATGGCTTTTTTAGTTTTTGTCAGCATCGCTGAGACTAATTACTACTTTGCATTTGAAAAATGTCACAGAAGGTCAAAGCAGGGAACACATTAAACATGTGGAGGCCGAATGATGATTGAATGAGCTTTTGGGCGATTGAAGGCGAGGTTTGAAAACACTCAGAAGGACTATGGACATAAACCTGAATGACCTCCTATTCATCATTTATACATGTAAAGAGACAGTTGATGACAGCAGAGTGATGGCCAGGAAGCAACAATGTGATGTCAGGTTTTGTCCCAATAAAAGTCCAAAAGCCAGAAAGATTTTCAATTAACTATCCTGTGAGATAAGGAAAATCAACTTTTGAGAAGCTGGAAACAATAAATGTCCAGGATTTTGGCTTGAAAATTGAAGTAAGCAATTACTTGTTGGCAATTATTTTCCTGTTGAACAACTAATAGATTAATTGACTAATCTCTTCAGCTCTAGTGTTCATGTTTATCTACTTTTGAAAAGGAATTGTGAACAAATAAGTATTATTAACTGTATTTAGCAACATTCATGTAGTTAACACAAAAAAATCTACAAAAATTTTTTGCAGCAAAGACTCTAAGGTTAGAGAATTATGAGATCGTGATCACAAATATGACTGTAAAGGTGTGTTCAGACTGAACACAGCAGGTCTTTGAGGTGGCCTGATTGCTTTTTAAAGTCAATGCAAAGTGGATGCAAATTATCCCCGTGAGGCACAAAAATGAGGCTTAGAGATGAGCGAGTAAGTTGAAATGGTTTCACATTATCAAAACATTTGTCATCATGCCGAGGTTGAATGACTTAACGGAGGAAAGAAACTGGAGGAAACAGAAAGAAGTGGAGTTCTCAGGGGGGTTCAGAGGTCAGTCAGTCACCCAATAAACAAAGATGAACACACAAGGAATTAAAAAACTGCTCAAGCGGTCAAATTTGCACAGAAAATGTATGTAAAAAAGCAAGTAAATTGCATTAAAGCATAAAAAATGTTTTTTTTAAAAGCCATGAGCCAACCCGGCTGTAGTACCATCAGTGTAATTCCACAATGTTACAGCAGTACGGTAGAGTATGTCATGTCATTGTCACGGTCTTAAAACTTCATCCAACATTTTGAGAGACATCAGGGCGTCCATATTTGTTTGTGAAAAACGTCTGCGGCTTCTCGTTGTGTTTTTGAAAGCTCCCAACTGCTTTAATCAGCTTTGTGGTCACAGCATCCCCTTCATGTGACATTTGGTGCGGTCACTGGGTCCAAGAGTGTCCACGCTGGAAAATGTTAGGCGACAGGTGCACAGCTCTATTTTAAGGCCCGTAATCCATCTCTTTTGCAAGTTTGAGAGCCCTCCTCCAGGTCGGCTCCACGTCTTGCTGAGAGCGAACAAAAGGGCCTGTCGCCAGGATTTTGGAGAGCGACGGCAGACCTTGCAAATGCTGCCATTAAAGCTCAGAGCTGCCAGTGGCCGAAACGGTGGGGGAGAACAAAGATGGTCAAGGTTGCCATGAAGTCAACAGGCTTGGAGTTAATCAAAGTGACAGTGTGGTTTTGGTTACCCATCTTCATTTTACTGTTTTCCCATTCACAGCTTGTGGAAACGATGTATTTTTCGAGGGCAAATACTCTGATTTAATTTCTTGCTGAGCTACACGTGAAACCTGTTTTCAAACACAACTAGACAATGGGAAAATTGTTTCTTTTTAGTGTGAATACCAAATACTGCACAGTGCAGTGACTGCACACGCAGTGCTGACAGTGTGCAAGAGTCGTCTGCCTTCTTTTCACTTTGTTAAGCTTTATTTAGTCAGGAAGTGTCAGAGACCAGAGAACACATGACATGAAGGATCACAGCAAAATAAGTCTGTCGCACAAACTATCATCGTGCACACACTGGGTAACCTGATATCACGACGAAGTGTGTAATAGATCTGCCTGTCAAACAGAGGATACCGCGTCAGTGTCACGTTTTGCCTCGCAGAGACGAGAATATTACACGCCTGTATTAACGTGCAGTCCCAGTAAGGGGGCAATGAAGCCACTGATTTAGGAAACGACGTAGTTAGGTTAAGGGGAAACGTCATGATCACTGACTTAGGGTTAGGCAAGAAAACCACTTAGTCACATTAACCCTCCTGTTACCTTCAAATTTACAAACATCTTTTATCCTTGGGGTCAATTTGACCCCAGCAATTTAAAACTCCAGAAAATGATTATAATTAAAATAGTTACCCAAGTTTATGTGTCAGGTACTTTATGTTTGTTTGTTGACTACCTAAATAGCCCTTTAAATAAAACAACCCCCCCCATCAACCCTCCTTATACATCCAGAATACCTGTTACGCGACTATGGAGAAATATGCAGATCCCCATAAAATCTCACTGATTGACCTAAAATTGGAAAGAGATATCTTTTTTTGTGTTTTAATGGCTTTATATTATTTCTAAGTACATATTTTTGTTATCTATAACATTTGGCATGAAAAACAATTTATGTTATCAAGAATAGTAACATGTATTATGTTCGGGGTCAATTTGACCCCAGGAAAAACAAATACATTTTCAAAAATTAAGAAGGATTTTATTTGTAAAACAGAACATCATCATCATCAGAACATCAGTAAGGAACACATAACAGTTGTTTATTTACAAAAAAAACTATAGAAAAGTACATTTGAGCATTGTGTCAGGGATTGTTCTATGCTACTCTAAGTGCTATGTATACGAATATGTATGTGTGAGATAGTAAAAAACAAAGTTACATAGTCACTAAAATGAGTTTGACAGAATACGAACAGACAGAATATGAACAGCATATTATTTTTCCTTCAGGCCACCAGAAGGTACATTCCAGCCTTTTGTCTGCACTACTGTACACATGATGTGCAGAGAGTGCATGCATGTTCCTTGCAGACGTATTTCTTGCATTTCACACAGGTGTTGCTGGTCTTGGAGTCATTTCTGTTGGGACAGACCTGGCACCTGCCACGTTTCCTGCATGCAGTTTGAACCACTGGAGGAGTTGGGGTGTGTGTCTCTGTTTGGATGTCCTTCACAACAGTTGCAGCAACTGTTGATGCTCTTGGAAGGCACCGTCTTCTCTCGATATGAGGTTTCACCAACGCGTAACCCAGCTGCTCCAGGAAAATCCTCCTTCGACTCAGTTTTCCTCTGTTCCAGTCCTTGTTTATTTCACTCCATATTACAAAGGCATTGTAGGCGCTGACATCAATGATGTTGAAGAAAATTACAAAGGGGCCAACGGGCAGTCATGCGTCGGCAGCTGTATGTGGCTGTGACCTTGTCCAGGTTATCAACCCCTCCCTTTGTCTCGTTGTAGTCCAAGACCATTTGTGGTTTTCTGTCTTCTCTGGTGCTCAGGACAGCATCTTTGTGCACAGTGCTCATCAGCAGGACATTTTTCCCTTTCTTGGGGCAATAGGAGACGACAGCGACTCTGTCAGTGAAGGCAAACATTGAAGATGTTACCTTCCTGTTCTTCATCACAAGCAGCTCAGAGGGAAGCTCCGGCTTGTTTTTTCTCACAGTCCCCAACATGGTAACCTTCCTTTTCAGCAGTTCTTCACACAGGGCGTGCAATGTGAAAAAATGATCACATGTAATGTTATGACCATGCAGTCCTTCAGCCATGTCAAGTACCACCCTCATGCCCTGATTTTTGGCCCTGGATTGTAAAGAAAGGGTAATCGCTGAACCCACTTGTCCCATACATCCCGTATTGCTGCGAGTTTGTCACGCTCTCGGCGGCCCTGCCTTGTTTCTCTGTCATCAAAGCGTATGACACGGGAGAAAACATAGAATGTGTTTAGAGACATGGTGGCTGGAAATATTGCCCTTCCAGTGTCAGCAGCCCAAAGGCTTGCTGTTGCTTCGCCTTTTGACTTGTACACTCCTGCCAAAATGAGCAACCCAATGTAGGCTTGCAAGT
>CAKALG010040037.1:0-12195 GCA_916700815.1 Helicolenus hilgendorfi
CGGCGCTGCGTTCTGTGGGTCCGTCCACCATAGAGGAGGTGTTCTTCAAGAAGACCATTGGCAACGTGCCAATCACCAGGCTCCTCTCAGACATGTACAAGTCCAGCGATATATGAATCCTCTCCATCTGGGAAAAAAGACTTGAGCTGAAGGCCCAGAGAGAGAGAGAGAGAGAGAGAGAGAGAGAGAGGAAGAGAGAGAGAGAGACCCACCCAGCAGCCGACAGAATGTCAAATCATAGCAGCAGGTGTAACTGTGGGGTTCAATTATTGCTGAGCACAACAATCTCTTAAAAATAGGCCAATAGGCTCCTTCGAAACAGACTGCAAACACATCCGGAATTCACCAAGTAGCCTGTTAACAGTCGCTCTATAGTTAAGGATTAGCCTGTAACTTTCATTCTAGTGTGATATACTGCAGTCTCTGGTGGCCACAGGCACTGTTTCAATATCGCCTATAAAGACTCTGGAGAGCACCTGTCTGACAAAGAAATGTTATATATTAAGAGTGTCTGTGAGACCAATGAGCTTGACGACCAATTCAGTCTTTTTATTGCTGTGATCAATCCCAATGGAGGAAACCAAAAAAAAACAAAAGATAAAAAAAGATGACGCATGCGTAATGGAGTGGATGTGAATCGCTGTCCCTCGATCCAGTGCTGAAACCAAACGCACAGGGCGACGAAGAAGAAGAACAAGAGGTGACAACACTATGAAGAACAATAGGGGAGAAAAAGACTTTTATGCCTCCTGACTGTAAAACTACATTCATCTGAAGATGGTGTTTGTATTTAAGTGGTTTACTGTCCTGTTTGTGTCGGTGTGTCCTGTTTGAGGCTGTTTTAGGTCGACTTTGTGAAGTTAATAGGCACTAACACTGGATAAAAAATAATATTCAGCACTTGGAAAATGTTGTTGTGGCCTGTGATGTTTTTATTCTGCTGTAAATATTTGGAGTTATGACTATTTAGAGTTGTAACCGAGAGAATAAAAGACACTGAATTAAACTGCTTTCAAATAACCTAAAACTTAATGGTCAATAATGGTGATGCTCTTCTCACATCTAAATTTTGTTCTTGGTATAAACTACAATTTCAGAAGATTTCCCAGTAACGTTATATAATACGGGTACAAAACACATGCGTAAGTAATAACTAATGATGATTTAATGCGGGATATATCATATAAAAAAACGATGAAGTCACTACGAGTTTTTGCAATAGTTTCACTATTTTATGATGTTTTACGATGAAACAGTTAATAGTTAAGCCCTGATAGTTGCAGCCATACATCCACTACAGTAGATGTTATAAAGCACACACTGCTAAAGCACTGGCTAAACGTGACTTCACAGAAATGGAAATCTCAGTAGAGTTGCAAAGATTAATCGATTAACTGTCAACTATTAAATTAATCGGCAACTATTTTGATAATCGATTAATCGGTTTGAGTCAAAATTCTCTGATTCCAGCTTCTTAAATGTGAATATTGTCTGGTTTCTTTACTCCTCTATGACAGTAAACTGAATGTCTTTCAGTTGTGGACAAAACAAGACATTTGAGGACGTCATCTCGGGCTTTGGGAAACACTGATCGCCATTTTTTAACCATTTTATAGACTAAACAACTAATCGAGAAAAATAATCGACAATTGTAATAATGGTTAGTTGCAGCCCTAGATAGGTGTAATGGTTGTGGCAGCTTACAGTACCTAGTGGAGTGTTAGACAGGTCAACAGTCCAAATCAACAAATGTAATTATGCGTGGAGACATTTCATCTATTTTATTGGAAAATCTTCAAAATAAACAAAAATGGCACAGCAGTATACAAATCTCAAAATGCATATAGCCAGTAGAAATACTGCAGTTCCCTCTGTGTAAATTACGTCTTTCTTACTAGAAAATCATTGTGATAACTGGGCGGGTGCTGGTTGATACACACATGTGCTTCCTTTTGAAGAAGAGGATCAACTAAGTGTGATTTGAAAGTCAAGGCCCATCAAATATATGTGTGTGTGTGTGTGTGTGTGTGTGTGTGTGTGTTTAGTTGCTAGTTATGGTGCGCAACATGCCAGTATTGGATATATATGATGGGAAATGCTGTGGGTCTTTACAAGAGCTTTGCATACATAGAACGCTCATTCAATGTTACTATATAAATGAATATATTCAAGACATAGCTAAATGATAAATACATAATATATATCCATGTTAGTGGCATTTCCAGACATTGAGAGAAATTACTTTAAATTACTTTCAACCACAGTTAAGTGTCGAACATTCTTGACTCCAATTAGAAAGTGAAAACAAACACCGATCAGGGTCACTAATTTAACTAAAAGAGGCAGTGAACAATATAACTTTGGGGGGGCGCGGGGAGGGGAAGTTGTCATTGAAATGTTTATTGTCTGAGAGAAACCTGGAGCAGTGAAGAGAGCTTTGGGTTGTCTGGCACAAGCTGGACTGAGCAGGGCCGAGCCAGGCCAGGCCAAGCAGAGCGATGTTGTCTTTCAGGCTTGTCTGATTTTGGACGGGGTGTAGGTCTTGTCCACAGACTCATCCTGTAGAAACATGTGCAGGCATCGTTCGTTCTGAGCTAGAGGATGACCTGCCACTCTGAAACACACAAGCACACAAGGCAGGTTTGATGGTGACATGAACGTACCTTTGGACACAAGGACACACATGGACGAACAGAACGGGCAGCGATTGACGGGAGCATTGGACCTACTTTAAAAGGCCTTTACACATCAGCAGCATGACAAATAACTGACACAAAAATGCTAAATACTCGCCTGCAAAATATTATATATCTAGGGCTTTTATTGTGAAAGGTAAGAACAAGTGGATCTGGTCTGCGCTGCATTTGTCAAGGTTGAAAGGAGTAATGAAGTTTGCCGTCTTGGTTCGGACTACAGAGCCTCTGTGTTGTTGTCTCATAAATATAGGCGCAACTCAACCCATTCCGCACAACGTGATTGGTTGATGCCTTTATTTGTGGTGCGAATGCTGAAAAAAAATCAACCTCGTTTCTGAAAAATAATATGCCGATTTTTCACTGCATAATATTTGCGTTCTGTGTATAAGTATTCATGACAAAAACAGTTTGGCATCCTGTTAGCCTAGGGGTTTAAAGTCCGGCTGAGGACCTTTGATGCAAGTCATTCCGTTTCTCATTTCCTGGTATCTCTCTAATGAAAGGGACGACTGCTGAGAGTTAGCGTGTACTGTAGTATGGATTTGGGACACAGCTACAGACGGGCAAAAAAGGTCTCTGGTTGGACAGAAGATGTTGTGATTACATGGTATTCATCTTGACCACTAGGCGACAATGACACCCTGAAATCTCTAACAGTCTCTGCAATCATCAATATGCCATTAATAAATCTATTTAGTGGTGACGAAGAGGCTTACTGACATTTTGAAAACTTTGACCATGTACGTACTGACAGTGGGGTTAAAGACATACAGCAACAACTATCACCTGTTTACATTAAGCCCCATAATTACCCTGCATTTAATTCAACTTTTACACACATTGGTATGTCAATGGATGTGGTTGTGTGGTTTTGGTCACACACTTTTATTACTTTATCATAGTAGAAATAATGTATTTTTTCCTCTCATCTCCGAGCTATAAAAAAGGAAGAAAGAAACACTTGTGCAGGAGAAAGACCCATCAACACAGGGTAAAAGATACACAAGAGCTTTCTATTAAGCAACAACTAGTAAATTATGCATAATGCAATTCCACTACCATGTGAACACAGTTTGAGTGAGTAAGTGTGGATGTTTTATTATAAGGACACAACTTAAGGTGAATGAGGTTTATTTAAAGATGAATTTGTATTTCCCCCACATCTATCTTCTATCTTCATTCTCTGCTCAGGTAGACATGACTCCACGATATATCTACATACAAAATAGTTGTTTGCTGCTGTTTTAATGCTCTGGATATCTTATAGAGCACCTTAAAATGAATCTGTACTTCGTATGTTTCCATTATATGTTGAAAACACTGTATGTTTGGGACTGTTTCCCTCTGTTAAAGCCACTTTGACATGAATGTCCCTTCTGATGACGCAAAAGGAGCTTAACGAGAATGAGCCGGTGCACCTGAGACCCTAAAAACATCCCATCTTTTAAACAGCAAATTTCTCAGAACAGATCAACATGATGACATTGTACGTAAGCATCTTAACCTCTAACGGAAAATATTTTAGAGAAATTAAGCGTCCCCGTGGGAGGCACTGACAGGTCAAATACCAGGGCAATCACTGCAGAGATCATGCCTACTCCCCAACAAACCTTGTTTAATAGGTTTTGGAAATTGAGAGTCTGACCTTGAGGACAAGGAGCATGATAAAATGTCAAGGCCTTGCTTCCGTTTTGAAGTGGGGATGTAAGCCCCTCTTCTTTACCTGAAGCATGAATTATGTTTGACTAGCCTAATCAAAAACGGATGGTTATCTCCTCTCCTCCCTCTCACTTGTTTCACAGCGACAATCATGTTTACCATTCCTCTTCACAATGCTCTCAATCACAGATTAAACAATGCTGCCAGCCACGTCGGCCTGTATTAAGTCTGAACAATGATATGATCAACAGCAGCGTTTCATTCACAGGAGGCAAAAAAAAAATCTTAATTACTAACACATTCTCATCGTCTTTAAAAAACATATTTATGGATTTTAATTTTCTCAACTGTCTTTGAGCACTTAATATTCCAAAAGGAAACATTGATGCATTTGCACATGAAACAAAGATAATGGCCAAGTCTGCAATCACAGCAAATAATTACAATCACACTGTAACTTTTATTGTTCCGCAGCTGAAAACGAGGACATGCTGGATCAAAAATAAGCAGAGGTGCACACGCGATCCCACGGAACCACGCGCGCTGTAATTTGAGCTGCAATTATCATAAATTACACATCAACAATAAAACAAATGTGGAAAAAATGATGTTGTGGGGGTGCACACTTAGAGTCCTCTTTGGTTGTTCTTGTCCTTTGCGAGGTAATTATAAAAGAGAATTAAGGAGGATAGTGAGGAAAAAGACCCGTCCGTCTCCGCGGGTTCAGTTTGTTAACAATATGAAGAGAAGTGAAAAAGTTGAAGCTACTTATTGCACAAAGTGTTTTATTGTTCTTGAGAGTTAAAATAATACCTCGCTACTGTGACTACAAAGAAAAAATTGTAAAGAATAAATTGTTTTAACCTCGTGGCAAAGCAGGGGAAGAACGAAGACGATGTGGAAAGTCTTACTTGTTGAGAAACTGCTCCAGAGCCTGTCGCCGCTCCTCGATGAAAGAGTCGTCAAATATCCCGTCATCCCCTCGAAACGGAAGCTGTCGGAAAAGAGCTTTTCCTGGGAGAGGTGGGACGACCACCTGAGATAAAAGAGCACCCATAGAGAATGACACAGCAGCAGTTAAACAGGCATATATGACTTATTATTGAGGACTTTAGTGCTTAAAAGTAACAGAGTAAAATGCTTTGAAACAAGACAGCTCACTAAAGTAAGATCCTGTCGTGATCGTGTACAACATGATCTGGTGTTTACTAGGGCTGGAACGATACACCCATCTCCCGACTTTACTGTATGTGTAGTGTTTATCACTTTGGATTTAACATGTGAAGGTGCAGGTCGTGTCCACGTGGACCCTCCGCCGTTTTCTACTTTCTCGTTTCGGTTAGCTGTGGTTTGTTTTAGTCGACTGATACGGAACAGATATGAAGTCACATTACTCAGACTACAACAATAAAAGTGGTGACTTCTTTCTACCTCTACATAGACTCAAATGAAGCAAATACTGCATATCGATTCTGGCATTAAAAAAATCTATTTTGAAATTGGAAAGAAAAAAATCACGGTACATAGGTGCATCGATTTTTTATTCCACCACTAAAAGGCTAAAAATCAGAAAGCAGGCAAAAGAGCATAGACCACATCTAGGTGAAATCTTCTTTAACAAACTGCAAAAGGTTCAAAAGATCTTTTTAACAACTTTCTCTCCCATACAAAAACACAGCACATGTGAACAATGTTGTATGCTGATTTGATAAGCAAAGCACTCAGAAGCCTTTGTGTTGAGTTCACCTCAATGGCTCACCTTGCTCTCCCTCTCCAGCTCCGCTCTGAGCCACTCAAAGTCGCTGTACCGCCTCCGTACACTAGACTCCTTCAGCTTGAAGATGGGCAGGTTGGTCTGTGGACACACACACACACACATGCAGACACACAGGTGTCAAACTGTGAAAGCCGTCTCTTTTAAATGTTGCCTTGATTCACTGAGGAATTTTCCTTAAGACTGCAGATACAAGAATGATTTTTCAAGAAACGACAGAGATGGTCTTCATTTCTGTGAAACCACATTTAGCCAATGCTTTAAATCCCAGTCAGTAACAAAGTGTGTGCACACTTTTTCAAATCTGCTGTAGTGTATGTATGGCTGTACGACAGAGTATTAGGGACACATTGAGGGGAAAAAATAATCTGAGATTTCGAGAATAAGTCATAATATTACAAGAATAAAGTCAGATGTTTACGAGAAAAAAAGTATTAATATTATGAAAATAAAGTCATAAATTTAAGAGAAAACAGTCGTAGTATTATGAGAATAAATAACACTTAAAAGATGGGTGAGTAGTGCTTGCTCTCTTCTGACATTTGTGTTTTTTTTAAAACAGAAAACACAGGTTTTATACTGTGATATTTAGGGCTACTGAAAATGATATACAATACAGCCAACGGTAGCTTATGTCAACTTTCAGGCGATCTCCCTCCAGCCAGCTGTCACCTTATTTAGGTGTTTGTAGTGAGATGAGGAGGTATGTACAGAAAACTCCTCATTTCAACTTCACCAATCAGCCGTTCCTTGTCCGTTGCGGCACTTTCAAAGCGAGCGACAGGAATAAATAGAAACGGCGTCTGACAAAAGTTCAGCTCAAAACGGCTGCACAGTGCAGTTAGTTCATTCCAATAGAAAACAATGCAATCAAACTGATGTTTTGTCACCCGCGCTTGTAATATGTAGGCTACACGCATCCCAATACATTAGACCTCTCTGCGTTGTATACATCACATTCCCTCTAGATTTTCTTTTTTGCGAACCCCCAACCTTAAAGTTCAAACATGCGTCTATGAGCCTCAGTGATGTTGCTATGGTTACCTGTGGGTTAAAAACCTTGAGCAAGACTTAAAACGGTGCTTAAAAAGGTTAAAAGAAACTATTTTTGAGATATAGCCTTTTAAAACTACCAACCAATCAGGGGTCGTACTTCCTGTGGGAATGAGTATGAACAGCAGACAATTATTATAAAATCAGTAGGGAGAGATTGTGCCAACTTGAAAAAAAAAGGCAGAGTGAAAGGCTTTATTGCTTTGGGTTTGGGGCGTAGCCTTGTGTTATCTACTCTGACTTCATTAAAGGAGAAAAAGGAGGAGGAAAAAAACAAAAAACAAAGACTCCTTCAAATTGAACCAAGCTGAATAGAAAAATTGAAAGTTCACTTGTGTTTTGCTCACCAAGGTCTATCGCACTCCAGTGTTGTGCCATTTCTGTGTGTGTTCTTGTATGCCAAAGCGCAGATGTGTACATAATTCTAAGTTGCTGTTGACAAGCACTTGAGAGTGAATTTCATATTAAAAGGGGGAAATGTTTCGACATTGACAGAACATTGAGCAAACAGCACATTACAGCACAATGCCAAACCTCTTCACTACTCCTGACAGCACATGGCCATCCTGTGACAATGTACAAACAAGGAGGGAGTGAATGAGCATTTCATTGGCAGGCCACATTCACAGAAGGTCAGAATTCATGGAAGTAGGAATCACAAGAGCAAAGCAATTGAGCAAGTAGGTGCAGCATGAATACAGTGTGTGAGCCGCAGACTGATCGATGAGCACACGACTGTGACTGTGTGCAGTAAAGGGGATGGAGAGTTAACTAGAAGGCTGAGTAAATGGCTGAACAAAAGAGAAAGGAGGGGGTGTACGTGGTCATAAAGGAAAAGCAGAGAAACTGGAGGGGTTGGGAGCTTCATCTGGTCTGTGCAGGACTAATTGAGGAGGAGGGAGAGCAGGAGTGGTCTTTTTGCTCTCATGGTCTCTCCCTTTCACTCTTTTTCCTCTTTATTTCCCTTGCTCTGCGATAATAAGTCAGATTTTCTGCCCTTGAGACTCCTCTTGTGGCGTTTCAATGGGGAAAATGCAGGCATTTGTTTTCATCCCTCTTTGCTCTGTCCTCCCCTCAGTCAAAGATTATGGATCCTGCCCAGATTTGGTTAGAAAGAGCAAACTCGTTTGATAATGGCAATGAAAGCTGCCCGTCAGCCGACTGATTTCATGTTTGACTAAATGTTACCTTGGGAAATTATTGAAAGGGAATCCTGGTTTATGCCACAGTATACACTCAGTTGCCAGTCTATTTGATACACCTAGCTAAAACTAATGCAGTATAAGACAACAGTCCTGCAATATATACAATTTCGAGGATGTAGTTATATCAATGAAGGTAGGCTAAAAAACAGAAACTCCCCTCTGTATGCAATATAGTTCAACAGCACCAGTAACTACATCCTACTACTACTACTACTACTACTACTACTACTACTACTACTATAACCTTCATGAAGGTTGGATTTATTGCAGGACTGTTGTATTAGACTACATTATTGTTAGCTAGGTGTACCTAATAAACTGGCAACAATATTTTTACTTGAGTTGATGATATAACTAGGGATTGGTTTAGCACCTAGACTCCCTATTTGGGTTATTTTTCCAAGCAGCAGACTGTTCCTTATTATAGCATAAGCTCATTTTACGAACAGTTTGATTCAGGTGCTTAGATGTTTGTAACCCACCTCCCCACTATTCCATGTTTTAATAGTTTGATCATTGGAGGATATGTGGTAGGCTACGGTCCAATATAAAATATAAAATAAGAAAATGGAGCTTTTTTTTGGGAGATTTTAACATTCTGATTCAATGAGCAAAGTGTAGCTAGCCAGTGGGGCACGCTCACATGCACGAACATGCACTAAAAACACGTGCGGCCGGCCCGGTGATGTCAACAAAGCATGGAGAAGCTCATATTACAACACACAGAGAGAGAGAGGGTGACTTCATTCTCTGCTCAGGTAGACATTAGTCCTCTATGTCTTTACATAGCTAATCATTTTTTTGATGCTATATTAATGCTCTGAATATCGTATACAGCACCTTTAAAGTGAATTTTAGCACAATCACTATAATACTAGACTCAGATTACAAGATATTGGGACCAATTTACCCAGACCTCTGAAAGTCAGTGTAGATCGCTACCAGTGTTTGACACAGAATATGTGGTAATGTGAGAGGTTTACAGATAAGATTGTATTGTGTATCATGTGTTGCTTGTTACATCATTGTGTTTATCTTTGAAAGATAACTCTGGTACAATACATTAAATGGCAATAGTTATGTTTAATACTGTACATGGTGTTTGCACGAGTGTTTGTCTGTGACAGAGAGAGAGAGAGAGAGAGAGAGAGGTGCGTGAGTGTCACCTATTTTACTGTTATTTTCTTTTCTTGTGGTTTGTGATTTGACAGCTAATAATTACATTACCTTTGTGTGTGAAACCACCTGATTTCAAAATATGTTATGGTTTTCAAACTCTTAGTTTATTAGGCCCTAACCTCAGTATTAACTGTAACACAAAAGCTGATTCACTCTCACCCCATGACACGAGTTTTGTTTTTTAACCACCACCACCAGCCTTTCAGCTATTTTCCTAAACAAACAAACCATTTTGTATCCAATATCTTACTGTGAACTTTGTCGTGCACGCACACTCCCTCTTTCCCCACTCTGTGAAAACTTCCCTTTCCCACTCATTTCAAGTTCTCTCCAGGTGAAGTTGTCAATGATCCCCTCACTCCTCCTCTTTTCTCAGGTCACAGGAGAAGTGGATTATCTTAGCTTTATCACCCCGGCGCTCTAGCAATAACTCCACTCTCCTCTCACCGCGGTCCGTCCCCGCTGCGTCATGTTACCTCACAGCATGGAGCGCCGCGAAGTTAATCCCCACCACAACAGATCACAGTTACAGGTAATCTGCCACCGCCGTGACTCTAATCCCATCATGTGCACACTGAAAAACACTTAACCACGCGCGCTAGCACACACTGACGTGCATGAAGTATGCACGCACAGGTGTTAAGTATGAGGTTTGACCAGTCACACAGTTAACAATGTAAAATATAATAGCCCGAGGCATTCAAGCCTGTTTATGCACACACAGTCGGACTACTCGTCTTCACACAATGAAGCCAGCAGTGAGAGTGTGAGGAAATAAAGTCACCTGGCCTTTCAATCCTCTCGCCCTCTCAAACCCTGTGATTAAGAGATTTGCCTTGCAGGACAAGGGGAGGAACGAAAACGACAGAACTGAAAAATGAGAGGTCTTGCTCGCTCTTTCTCTCTCTCACATACACACACTGAAAGAGGCGGTGCGTGAGAGCTCTACGAGTCAAAGATAAGGTTTCCCTGGTCTCTGTTCTCTTCACGGCTGGTTAGAGGTTTGGGCCCGGGTGTCTCAACTTACTGGCCCCTGCAGTGATTGGGAGGTGGGACCGGCCCACACCCAGCCAGGTCTTAGCATTTCATTAATTGTCTAAAAAGGCACACTCTGCCTCGCTCACTTTCTAAGGGACATAATAAAACATAAGAGAGGAAGGACAGGACAGTGAAAAAATTGAAGTTAGCAGAAGGGACGAAAAAGAAACTTAAACTGGGCATACACTACAATTTTAGAAATGTTGTTGTGTAATTCCTACTACTGTACAAGTAGATTGTTTTCAATGTAAAGCCAAAGCTCACGACGCTAGTGCTAACATTGTAAGTGTAGATTTAAAAAAAAACACAGCCTGTCAGCCCCTGAGGGCCATTCTGGCTGTTGACAGTTGTCAATAAAGATTTGTTTGAAAGCTCTGAGGCAGGTAAAGTTTGTTTGCTAGCTTGTTTGTCTGTGCGGGTCACAATAATCCTCAAGCCTGGTTTATGCTTGCCGTAGTGAAGCCGGCGTGAGGAGCACGCGCCAGAAAATTACGTCATCACGGCTTTCGCGTGGTGCACGAAGGCTCTGCAAGTTGTCGAAGTGGTTGGTCGTGCACCTCTGAATTTTTTGTAACTACGAGCCCACTGCACGCGCTGCAATTTTCTTTAAAATGGACGCCTTCGAGGGAAGACTGGCCAAGCAGGTTCGCCTGTACAGACATCTCTACAACTGTTCACTGGGAGACCACAGGCACTGTCACATGACATTAAATACTTGGAAAGAAATAGGCAACACACTGCGGAAAGAACAGGCTTTTTGCCGTAGGCTGTGAAAGATTGTATCACCAGATTCTTGCCAATACACAGCCCTAGTGGATAGCCGACCAAAACTTCTGACCTGTAAGGAATTCATCCAACTGTCCGAGGGCTGGTCGGGAAGTGTTAATCGTTCCTCGGTCACCCCTGTACACTGCACAGCAAACGACGCCCAAGAAATGCTTTCTTTAAAATGAGTCGTGCAGCTCAAAATTTGGGCCAGAAACGGGCTAAAATCGTACAGTGTATGCCCAGCTTTAGAGAAAGACAAACACAGACAATATGGTTATATTAAAAGCAGGTTTAAAAGATAAAATGCTGTATCTAAAAATAAAAGGACCATAAAGCTAGATGTACCTCCTCTAAAGTAAACATCCTAGTTTCACTTATGAGTGTACAGGGTGCAATCCACGCTCCATAGGAAGAGCATGTGATTCATAATGTGTGGGACACAATACCTTAGGCTCATTGAAATGGGTTGAAAAGAGGCAGAACCCTTAAAAACAGCGAGACAGAGAGAGAGGGAGAGAGGGGACAAAGATCACTCATCTCCTGAGAGAACAGTTCAAGGCCACCATGCATTAGCTTTTAGCAGGATGGATTAAGTCAAGTTTGAGAGTGCGCATCCTAAACCTCCCCCATGCCCCCTTCCTACCCCTCCCATATACGCTCCTTTCAGAATAATAGCATAAAAAATGGCAACATAATACCATCTCATTGCATCATATTCCAAAATGGGGAAAAAAAAAAGACAGGGAACAAAAGCGTTGGGGCTATGGGTCTTTCGCTCTCGCCTCTCCGTGTACTCTCTCACTCGTTTACTCGCTCGCCGGCC
>CAKALG010040039.1:0-10808 GCA_916700815.1 Helicolenus hilgendorfi
GCAATGTCGGCTGGGATCGGCTCCAGCCCCCCGCGACCCCTAACGGGATAAGCGGTAGAAGATGAACGGAACACTTCTTATGTAGCTATTTATACAAATCAAATTGTACAGAAATATAATATTGCATATGTGCTAATAACTTAAAATGTGATATCTGTTGGCCCACAGATTAAATTGGATAATAAGAAAAAACACAAAAGGACACAGTTACGTGGGTGTTTAGGTGCACACCTCACCAGGATGTGGCGGTACGCAATAAGAAGTAAGGGTACTCATGTGGACAAAATTCAGAAGTGCCAATGTTACACAGAAATCTGTCACCATTTCTGACAGCTGTCGTCAGAAAATGTGAACCCACTGTACCTATCTTTTGCTTTTCATTTAGAGTTTTGTGAATATATCTTTAAAGTAAAAAATATTAAAATACATTAATATTTTTTTTAACAATTTAGTTTTGTGTGTTTTCTGTCACATAATTTGCATTTTCTGACAACAGCCATCAGAAATGGTGACCTCATGTGATGTTGGCTCTCTGCGGTCGCAGATTTCGATGTAACACTCACCAGTAGTGAGTACTGGGCGTTGCACAGGAAGTTGTGTCAATTAATGTAAATGCTAGAAGAAAAAAAAAAGAAGATATTTATCCTTGGTTTTTGTTGAAAAAAACTCTGGATTAAAACATGGAAGTTTTTTTTTTCCCATAATCAATTTACTTTACTTGCATTTTGATTGCTGCATTTACCTTTTGTCTCCTTCATTGCTTTTAAAAATGTGATGTTTTATAGATTTTTAAAGGAAAAGATGCCTTTATGATCAATTATTTGCATGTTTGCATGTCAAATAATGAAATTAATAATGGCTGAATTCCATTTAGTTGCTTCAGTGCCCTTTTATTGTACATCTTGGCTCACTGTCATACTGGGACACTAGAATAGAGCTATGACAAGATCCAACTTTATGCTTCTCCGGTTGGATAATCTATGCAGCATCTTTGTGTATAAATGGGACTGTTGTGTACATATTTGATGAAGATCCTCTAGACTGAAAGCTCATGTTGAATAAATATGAAATAAATCAGCAGTTTGTGGGCGTTTTGAGGTTTCATGTTTTGACTCATGCTTAGTCAATGTCTATTTAGCAATAGTGGCATTTTCCCTACAATAGGACCGAAACCCTGACATCATTGTTTATTGTTTGTAAAGAAAGAGTAACCTGTTTTTCTTATTTCCATAACATCGATGTCCTTAGAATAAACCACATGGTCATGTGTCATGTGAAATATTACAGTAAAAGAGGTTAACTTTTCTCTAAATTTCCACTTTGAAGCTAGACTGTTTAACTTTTGTTGAACAGCAGCCATGTTTTAGGGCCGGTCTTAATTTTGCTCTTAGATTAATGCAAGTTTAGATTGACTTATTGTACGTCTAAAAAAAGTTAGCCGCCTGACTCCCGGGCTGAACTAAGAGCCATGTTCCCATGGTAACAGTCTGTGAAACCTGCTGACCGCTTGCACCAAATGGCACAAAAAAACAGGAAAACATATCTCATTGTGTAGCGAGTAATAAGAAGGGAAAGAGTTTTTATAGACGGTAGTAACCTGTTGGAAATATACAGCAGTGAGGACACGTCCTTGTAGCTGTTGAATTCTTACAGAAGCCAAAACATTTTCTGC
Source organism: Helicolenus hilgendorfi (assembly GCA_916700815.1). Classification (NCBI taxonomy): domain Eukaryota; kingdom Metazoa; phylum Chordata; class Actinopteri; order Perciformes; family Sebastidae; genus Helicolenus; species Helicolenus hilgendorfi. The sequence continues at coordinate 1,673 of CAKALG010040039.1, forward strand.
ATAATGAATAAATCATAAAATAAAAAAGCATTAATTCATCTAAAGAAATCTTGGTCGACTAAGACCAAAATGACCGATTAGTCGACTAATGGAAGAGGGGGCAGCCCTAACAGATTAGTCCTACTCAATAGTCCAGAACTAAACAGCTTTGTGCAACAGATGAATGTAGACGTCTATCTGAAGTCTGACTATCATCTGTATTTGTGCAGCCCCAAGATAATGCTGAATGCTTAAAAAGTAGCGTACTATAGTAGCACAAGTAGCACAAGCGTTATAAAGAACAAACATTAGCCACCAGAAGCTACTGGTCATACCAGACCAAGTAAGGCTGTATAGCTGCAAAGCTCCAGACTGTTAAGAATGTATTTTATTGCTCCTGTATTCACCTTTTCATTTGTAAGAGGAGGTATGTGTTATGTCATCTTTAAAAAGTTACATTAAACGTTTTTAAATCGTCCTACAGTTAACAGAATCCCACTTAAACTTTAGTGAATTGTAAAAAAACAAAAGGTCAGACAATATATCAGAAGGCTTTGTTCAAATTAGACATGTTTAAAGGTCCCCTCTTTTTCAGGTGCATACTTTGTATTTTGTGTTTCTAATAGAACATGTTTACATGCTTTAATCTTCAAAAACACTTCATTTTCCGCATACTGTCTGTCTGAATATACCTGTATTTACCCTCTGTCTGAAATGCTCCATTTTGTCTCATTTCAACGGAATTGCGTTGCTACATAACAGCTTGGGTCCACTTTACTTCCTGTCAGCTGATGTCATTCCCATATGCTTCGTCCGAAATCACATACTACGCACTACATACTCAATATGTGTACTATCGTTCAACATACTTTTGTGTGAATAAACAGTAGTAAGTATGTTATCGGACGCACTGAGCAGTAATTTACGTTATCACTTCCTGAGAACCTCCTTGCCGGTTGGAGACATGTAACCATGGTAACCCGTGTCAACCTCATGTGACCAAAACAACGGTTTGTGAGAACTAAAGTCTGAATTAATTAAAATATTACACGTAGCAAAGTGAAATCTTATAGTAAACAGTTAAATTGAAGCTTTATTGATGTTACAGAGCTGTCCGTCAACGTCTGTTATGAACGTTGTCGTTACTACCGCATTGCATTGTGGGATATTTATGCTGCCGTAGTGTCCAGTGGTTGCATACTGTAATATTTCACCGCAACATAGCATGCAATTTGCGTTCTATTAGTTTCACATTAAGGTTTCGGATATACTAAAATATCTCATATACGGTTTTAATGTAATAAATAGCATGTTAGTATGGGAATTACGGACACAACCATACACTGCAACCACAAATAAACTGGGACACATTCAGAATATTTACGTTTAAAACTGTGAATTGGTCTAAATATTGTATATTTGTGACATCACAAAATTACAGAAATTCTGATGACTCATTTAAAGGCACAGTTTCTGAATACGGGCTGTGTGTATTTCTCCATGGATTGAGCGTTTTGATATTTTCACAGTTTTTGAATAGCACTTAAACCTGCATTATAATAATAAAAAAAAAGACATGAAAATCTCACTTTTTACAATATTTTTTTTGAAAACTATTGGTCAACTGAGGGGCCACCAGATTATTTCAATCCAACACACAACGTGTGGACATAAAGAGATATTTAGCCAGCTGTTTCCGATCTTATTTGACCATTATAATACCCATTATAATACCGCAGTTCTGTCGTGTCTGAGTCAAAACTGACAATTCAAAGAGAAAACATCATAATCAAGTGGGTACAAAGTGTTATTTTGTGTGTTTGTGTGTCACTCTCTCCATGGACAAATAGATAAAATGACACAAAAAGACACTTTGCTTTCCTGTAACTTTGTCAGTGAGTCAACAGGCTGCTATGGTGAAAGCTGTGAAGCAGCGACCTGAGGCATGGAAACTAACACAGTGACTCAGTGATTCAGTGATTCAGTGATTCAGTGAAAGTGAATGGACTCGGACTCCCCTGCGGTAGTAACCTGTTGGAAATATACAGCAGTGAGGACATGTCCTTGTTGCTGTTGAATTCTTCCAGAAGCCAAAACATTTTCTGCTGGACTGAAAGGAGATGAGCAGCTTGATGCGGTTGCTCTCGGTGAGCCATGTTTTTGAGTCTTAATTTCTTCAGAAGTCATGTTAAATCACTATGGGGCTGTCCTCGACCAAACAAATTCTTAGAGAGATGTGCTCATAAGTTTCTTGGAAATATGTCATTCAGCATTAAAAAGCTTAATTCGTTCACAGAAATCTTTAGTCAACTAATCGAAGAGGGGGCAGCCCTACAAATTAGTCCTGCGGATAGTCCAGAACTAAACAGCTTTGTGCAACAGATGAATGTAGACGTCTATCTGAAATCTGAAGTCTGACTAACATGTTTTTGTGCTGCCCCAAGATAATGCTAAATGCTAAAAAGCAGCATACTATAGTATACTACAAATTCTTAGTCGACTAACACTGATACGATTTTGTTTACTAATCGATAAGTTGATTTAAACAAGTTTCTCCACAAAGAATCACACAAAAGCACCACTTTAAATGATTGTGTTTACCAGAGATGTGCTCACAAGTTTCTTGGAAATAATTCATTCAGCATTAGAAAAAAAAAAGCATTCATTTGTCTAAAGAAATCTTGGACGACTAAGACCAAAACGACCAATTAGTCGACTAATTGACTAAGAGGAAGCAGCCCTAACAGAAAGTGAATGGACTCAGACTCCCCTACCCATCACTGAAGAGACGCAGAGGTTGAAGAAGAAAAAAAGAGCAGTGAAAGGACGGAAAGAGGGTGAAATGACTGGCGACTGTGCGGGAAGAGAGAGAGAGAGAGAGAGAGAGAGAGAGAGGAGGGGCTTATAAAGTATGAACTTGTGTATGATTTGAGCTGCAGGAAGCATTAAGAAGAGGAAAGAGTGCAACCAGGACGAGCTATACTCACTCTTTTGAGCCTTTTCCTGAGGACGTGTTGCTTCATGGCTTCTCACAGGGCCACTTTTTCCAGCTGGTCACACTTTTTCTAGTTGCTCTCCTTCTCTCCTTCTGTCCTTCTGTCCTCTCAGTTGTCTTCTTGTAGCTTTTTGTTTTTCCTCTCTCCACACTGTGCGTAATTTCTATCCAGGATCGAGAGGAAAGGCGACATTACAACAACACGAGGACTGAAGAGGAATCAAGACAGAGATTTATATATATTTATATAAAAAAGGAGCTGTGAGGTGGAAAATGAGAGCCTTGTTGGATATCTGCTGTCTTTTCCTCCTGCTGCTGCTGCACACTCCCGGCGTGCTGTCCTTGTCCACACGTAAGTAGCACACAGATGTCCATCGATGCGCAAAAGTCGTGGCTTTGCATGAGGAAGGGTTCTGGTTCTGGTTCTGGTTTGGGTACAGTACAGTACAGTACAGGGCCACTAAAGATCAGTTGTGTCACCTCAGAGATCTCACTGTAAACATCTCTGTGTGTGTGACATTATGGGCTGCATGCTTTTAAAGATGAAACAGATGCAAAAAGTGGATTTCACAACAGTGCAACACATTATATAAGTGTGTTTTAGTCAATACAAACATTAAACTACAACCCCTTGATATGGATATTATAGGAATATAATAGTGATATCAATGTGGGATAAAGAAAATATACTGTTTTAGTCAATGCAAACATTACAAGCCCTGATAAGACTATCATAGTGATATTATATGGGATATACTGTAATTACTATTTTAGAAGAATATAAGTCAATGCAAACGGAAAACTACAACCATTGATATGGATATTATAGGAATATAATAGTGATATCAATGTGGGATAGTTTTAGTTATTGCAAACTACTACTACAAAAACCTGATACGACTATTATATTGATATTATATGGGATATAAGTACTATTTTTGAAGAATATAAGTGAGTGCAAACACTGCATAAAAACTGCAATCCCTGATAATAACATTATAGCAATCTTATAGCAGGTTATTATTATATTATTATATCTGTTATAGTAGGTACATTTCATCACAATACAATATTTTGGACAACGATACGATATTTGCTGATATCACAAAGTTTGCTACGATTCGATTTCCATTCGATTTTAATCATATGCCCATTTAACACAATCATTGATTTATATATCAACTCACAAAAAGCAACTTAAATATGATTTGACAATTTTATTACTGGCTTTATTACTATGACATTGAGAGAACAAATGAGAGAAACAAATCTTTTTAATAAAAAGAATAAATAGAAAGTGGGAATTTCCAAATAAAGGCATAAAGATGATGATATGTATGTTTTCACTTTACATCCATGATATTGGATTTAGTGTTATCAAAAATATATCGATACATACTAATATACTGAGTATTTCAAATGATTTTTTAATACTCATTTTCTGCAGATACACGGGTAGCAGCTATGAGCGAGTTGACACATAAATACTGGTATTTATCTTTTAATAACAATCCAAAATGTTATGCCCTTTAAGTTGTGTCAATTTTTCCCAGTGGTATTGAAAATAGTATTGAATATCAATAGTTTTCAAGGTATTGGATCAAAGTTAGAAATTCCAGTATCGTGACACCGCTAAAGTAGAGATGTTCCGATACCATTTTTTCCTTCCTGATATCGATTTCGATACCTGAGTTTGCGGTATCGGCCGATATCGCCAGCTGTTTGCTACTGACCATGTATGGATAGTGGACAGTAGTTGCCAGTGGCAGCCATGATACATGCAGGGCGACAGCACAGTGAAGGTTACTGTTTTGGAGTTGCGAAGAAGAATTGATTTCCAGTTAAGCAAGTTGATTTTTTTCTGGGTTAATAAATGATGGTATCGGATCGGTGCGTAGAGTGATACCAAATCACTATCGCCGATACCAAATTTTGTGCAGTATCAGATGCATTTCAGATTCTGGTATCGGTATCGAAACAACTCTACACTAAATCGTTGAATCAATGTATCAATCCAGATGTATCGTTACACCCCTGTAACTTATAGTGATTAAAAGAGAATAAACACTAAAAGGTCTCTTTAACTCCACTAAGAGTGAAGATATGGGGCTTCCCTAGGAGGGTAAAATATGTAAATCCCAAACAGGAACACATAAAGTGATGTTTCATTGGGTAACTCGGTATTTGAAATATGTTTCCAGTGCAAAATAACTCTTGCATAATGAGGGCTTGGATCCACTCCAACTGGCTGATTTCTGGGACACGTTCAAAAAAAGGACAAATGCCACTTTGTCCACTTGACACCTCCTGTTATTGATGTGCTCCTGCTCAAGTGTATCTGTTGTATCCCAGCAGAGAGAGCTCATCTCCCAGGAGGCTGAATTTCAACAAGTCCAGGCCATAATTCGTTTAACACATGGAGGGAGAGCAAGGGGTGGGGGGGTTTACTGACCGCAACAAAACAGTGACATCATTTGCTCGGGGTTTGGAGAATGTTAACCGGCAGCTTAATGCACAGTAACGTAAATAAATCAAAGTTATGTCCGCTTCCCCCGTTAAGTGGCTGGATTAGTTTTTATGGTGAGCTCACTGGCAGAGAGCAGCTCCCTCAGAGAGGCTCTCCTGTTATTCATCCTGTTTGAAAGGTGCTAATAAAAGAAAGTATAGTTTCAGGGGCTTACCGAAGACAATGGGACCTGATTATAAGCTGCCCTGCTGTTTATTACAGGGCCTAATTGGTCATTACTGTTTTATTCACTGTAATAATGGAGGGCGCTTCCCTTTCACTCGGTGTGCTGTGGTTTACAGATGCCACTGATATAAAACAGTTTAAATGTGGAATTTTCTTACCAACATATAATTAGTTTTTAGTGCAGCTCATAATCCCATAAAGGTTTGAGTTGAAATGTTCTGTTAGCACATAAAGAGGTTGGATATGATCATTTAATACCAAATGTTTGATTCTGTAACACACAAAATCCTGAAAAATCTGCTTTTTTAACCCTGAAATTAACTTCTCATATCCTCCGCTACACGTCTCATTTCTCCTGTTTGTTCTTGGCCTAATTTGATTTGATGTTAGACAAGATAATCTCTCCTCTCTCCCGATATGAGCATCAGTTAAATACCTAAAGCTGTTAGCTATGTATTAAGGCTGTCAATCGATTAAAAATATTTAATTGTGATTGTGATTTAATTGATAATTAATCAATTAACAACACAAAACAATGAGAAATATTGTCCACCTCACAGGTACTGCACTTTGCATAACAAATATCCTTCAAATCATAACATGGCAAACTGCAGCCCAACAGACAACAACAGCTGTCAGTGTGTCAGTGTGCTGACTTGTATCTTCACTGGTGGCTTCACTAGCTTTAAAACTGAGTCCGCTACAACCTCTGAAAGATCGATTGCTTTGATGCATTATCGTGTTAACTTTGACAGCCCTGCTATACACTGTATATACTGTATACTCCGTCTCCCTTCAGATGGTGTTGCACGGCTCATTGTCACTAAATGTTGCGTGACCTCTTCCACTTGGCTCGTCCACACTGGCCCCTCAAATGTTCCACATGTACGTCTATTGTACAGCACACAGAGGAGAGCTTTCTTTGAACTGTTGCATGGAAGAGTTGAGAGTAAATAGTTCTTTAGAAAGAGGAGGGGATGTCATAAAGAAACATGTTTTCAGTCCACCAAAGACATAAAATCAGCCATAAATGTCAGTGGAGAGCCCCCTATGCCCAATATCTCCATCTTCCTCTATCGCAGGGTTAAACTCATCCCCTGCCCTGATCAGAGCTGTGCTCTAAGCACCCTCAGCCTCTCCAAACAGATAATATTTTACAAGCCATTTCCTCCAGTGAGCGTGTCGAGTAGAGACAATAAACAGCAGTAATTGTGTCTATCACTGTAATGTTTGAACTGCAGAGGGAAGGGGTGTTCACACCCCGCTCCGGGGCACCGTCCCGTCCTCAGCGCCAGGAATACATAAACACTGATTGTTATTCACCCGGATCAGCATATTATTGGCTAATCACGGTCCCCCTTTATGTCCGCCGTATCCGGTGACAAAGACAGCCACCCTCTGTGCGGGTGTTTGTTTGTGTTCGTGTGTGTGCATAAATGTGTGGAGGTGTTGTGTCAAAGCTGGAGCCGGGGTCGTGATATTGATATTAGTGTGAAGTTGCAGTTGAGTTAAAGGGCAGCTTTGTTTTTTTTTCAACCTGGACCCTATTCTCCCATGTTTTTGTGTCTAATGTGGACAACAATGTTTGAACTTCGTCCAGTATTGAGGGAGAACGCTGTAACCGGCAGCTGCAAAACTACCTCACTGCGAGGGCAAGTGAGCAGCGTCAATGTAACGTTGGATCAGATTGTTATTATAAGTGTCTGACAACATTATGGAAAGGACCCTACACAGAAGTAAAACATTTTCTTACCTTTCTCTTGATCCGGTCTGTTTGTTATTGTGTCCAAGTCCCGCTCAAGGAGAAGTCTTGTTGTGAAATCTGAATATCCGTATACTCTGGCTCAAAAATATCCGGGCGGCCATTGAATTCAAAGACCTCATCCACGTTGTCAAAATCATCTAAATATTCAGCCATGACACTGAAAATCTTTTAGATAACACTAAGTTACACTTTCTGTACTCCAACACAACAAACTCTGCCCGGCTGGCACTCACGTTTCCACCATGGATGTATTCCACCGTTGTCTTCCAGCAACACGTCACCTCGCCAGATTTCAGAACGAGAGTTCTCCTTGAGCAAGACTCTTTCCATAATGTCAGAGACTTATAATAACATTCAGAGCCTGGCAAAAACAAGCAATTTTAGTGGATTTAAATAACGGTGCCAGCTTGCCCCAATAGCACCATATTACAGGCCGCGAGCAGCTGCCCTCTACAACGCACTCCCTCAATACTGGACCAATTTAGAAATGGTTGTGTCAGTAGTTAGACACAAAAACATGGGAAAATAAGATCCAGGTTTAACTTCTTCAAAGGCGGCTACCACATAAAAGACCACACAAAGTCTGTCAGCGTAAGGTGGCTGGCATCTGAATAGATGTGGCCCCCGGGCGCAGATTTGTTGTGGTCTGACAAAGTGTTGACTCTCACTGCTCACTCATTTCTGCATAGAAATCGTCTGACTTAAGTTGTTTTCACAGAGCCGTCTACTTAGGTGGGCAACATTTTTAAAAAATCCTCTAATCAGAAGAAATAAACTCTCTGAATCTCTTTCTAAATCTTCTCTTGTGAGCTGAGACCTGAGAACAAAATATACAACATCACAACAACACGATTCGGTCACTCAAAGCCTGCGTCACACAGTGTTGGTGTTACAGTCCTCCAGAGAAATCAGTTTCTCTAACTGTCATTTATTTTGCCACTTGTTTAGTTGTCAATTAACATTCAGCTGTAACAAATGATAAATAGCAAAAGTATTTATTTACTTGGCATCGTTCCTATAGAGATTACCAACATGTTTTACAGGATTAAAAACCCAAGACCACACAGACAAATAAGCAAACATCAGTACCCAAGTACTGTAAACCAAGTGAGAGAAACAAACGTAGGCAAGAGTGATGAAAAACAGCAGAAATGATCAAACAATTAAAACAAACGCACAAAAGTAAGAAACTGAAAACAGCGTTTAAACAGCTGCTCTTTAAAAAAACAAAACTTTCCCATGTTTTATCCCCCAAAATAGTGCTTGCTTTACTTTATTGACAACCATTTGTCCCAAGTTTTTAAACCTTTTCCCACATTTTAGCATGAAAATCAACCTGCAGGAACATAGCACTTGCTTCAGAGAGGTAATACAACACAGTGAACATTTCCTTACCTTTATTTTTTTTGCCATAGTTTTGTCACAGTTTCATCAAGCTAGGGACTGTTTTTCTGTTCCACCATCTGAGAGTCAGCTGCCATCAGTCACCTTTTAACTGTAATGCAACAAATCACAAAATTCACATTATTATCACATTGCTGTCATCAGCAGGGTTGTTATAAGACTTCAGAAAGGTCCATCAGCTGAGTAGAAGTGGCGAGTAAACTGACCTTAACGTGTCTGTCTCCTCCAGATGTAGCGGTAATCTACCCCCAGGACCCCGTCCTTCGCATGGGGTCCAACCTGACCGCCAGCTGCTGGGTCC
>CAKALG010040040.1:0-15643 GCA_916700815.1 Helicolenus hilgendorfi
CGGTTCAGCACGGGCACCCTGATCGGTCTGCGGCTACGCAGCCCCATACGCAACAAACTGCTCCTCACTGTGTGTTCTGACACCTTTCTATCAGAACCAGCATTCACCTTTTCAGCAGTTTGAGCTCCAGTAGCTCTTCTATTGGATAATAGGACAACACGGGCCAGCCTTCACTCCCCACGTGCACTTTTGGTAGGTCCTGACCACTACAGACCGGGAACATCCCACAAGAGCTGCAGTTCTGGAGATGCTCTGACCCAGTGGTCTAGCCAGCTCTATCTGGCCCTCGTCAAAGTCGCTCACATCCTTACGCTGGCCCATTTTTTCTGCTTCCAACACAAAGTTCAGAGTTCAAAATGTTCACTTGCTGTCTAATATATCCCCCCCCCCCACTGCCAGGTGCCATGGTAACCAGATAATCCCTGTTACTCACTTCACCTGTCAGTGGTCTGAATGTTATGGCTGATATCTCATGAGCACAACATCAGCTTACTAAACCAGGAAACACTTAAAAAAGCCAATTTGAAGTTGTCACTCTGATGAAGAAGTCAATATCCAAAACACTTAACATACAGCATATATGTGCAAATAGGAATCAAGCAAGGGTCCCGACTTAAAGGGTAACTGGTATTTTTCAACCTGGACCCCATTACCCGTGTTTTTGTGTCTAACTGACTAATGGGGACAACAATATCTGAAACTGGTCCAGTATTGAGGGAGAACACTGTAGACGGCAGCTGCTCACAGGCTCCAATATGGTGCTATTGGGGCAAGCTGGCACCGTCTTTTAGGTCCACATAAGTGCTTGTTTTTGCCACTGACAGGCTCTGATTTTTATTACAAGTACTTCACACGATGGAAAGAGTCTCACTCAAAGAGAAGTCTCCTTTTGAAATCTGGCGAGGTGACGTATTACCGAAAGACAACGGTGGAATAGTGGAATACATCCATGGTGGAAACGCAAGTGCCAGCTGGGCAGAGTTTGTTGTGTTGGAGTACAGAAAGTGTAGGTTAGTGTTATCTAAACAATTTTCAATGGCATGGCTGAATATTTAGATGATTTGTTGTGCCGATTAATCACTTAGATAGCAAAACATGGGAAAATAGGGTCCATGCTGAAAAATACCAAAGTTACCTTTTAGCGTCCTGTCATCAAGGCTTGTTGGATTTTATAAAACAGTTAGTAGAATTAACTCTCTAATAACGTTAAATGAAGAAATTCATGTGAAAAAGTTTCAGTGGATTCTCTTTAAGAAGCAGTGGTGAACGTCCCTCGTGCTGATGACAGTCATTAATCAGGGCGTCAACGTTAAAATAAGTTTAGAATCCATCAGTGATGAAGCCTGTGAGAAAACGTAAAATACTCTTCTCTATTAGAACATTTGTACCTCACTGCTGTTGTCTCTTTCTGCCAAATATGGTATGATGGGGCTCCATCTGTTGATGTGCTGTCATGTCTGGATAAAGCTGTAAGGAACCGCAACATAAAAGACACTTCTCTGGATGACAAAAAAACAGCAATGTTACATATACCACGTCTGGAAAGGGCTATTGCTTCCACTCAATTGGTTAGACCATGAAGTTAGAGGTGATGTGAATATTTTGTGAATGACCAGTTGTGGCGAAAATGGTGCTGACTCGAAAAGGGAAGCTCTCTATTTACCAGTCATTTTACGTTCTTATCCCTTGTGGTAACTTGTGACTGAAAGAATTAGATCATGAAATGAGTGTCCTTTGCAGGATGTCTGGGCCCTTAGTAGCAAGGTGAGGAACTCAGAGAAGTAGGTCCCTGCTTTCAGGTTCCTGGGCACGCACATCACTGATGATCTCTCCTGGCCTACCAACACCACCGTAGTAGTCAAGACGGAAAATCAACCTGCAGGAGAAGCTGCTGCTGCTGCTCCTACCGCTGCTCCATCAAGTCAAGGCAATTTTATTTGTAAAGCCCAAAATCACAAATCACAAATTAGCCTCACAGGGCTTTACAATCTGTACAGGATACGACTCCCTCTGTCCTTTACAGTAAAAAAACCCAAAAAAAAAACCCTTTTGACAGGGAAAAAAAGATGAAACCTCAGGAAGAGCAACAGAGAAGGGATCCAAACAGATAGAGCCTGATCAACACGACCTCCTCTCCACACCAAACAGAGCCTGATCAACATGAAATCCTCTCCACACCAAACAGATAGAGCCTGATCAACATGACCTCCTCTCCACACCAAACAGATAGAGCCTGATCAACATTACCTCCTCTCCACACCAAACAGATAGAGCCGAAGCAATACGACCTCCTCTCCACGCCAAACAGATAGAGCCTGATCAACATGACCTCCTCTCCACACCAAACAGATAGAGCCTGATCAACATTACCTCCTCTCCACACCAAACAGGTAGAGCCGAAGCAATACGACCTCCTCTCCACACCAAACAGATAGAGCCTGATCAACATGACCTCCTCTCCACGCCAGATAGGTAGAGCCTGATCAACATGACCTCCTCTCCACGCCAAACAGATAGAGCCTGATCAACACAGCCTCCTCTCCACGCCAAACAGATAGAGCCTGATCAACACAGCCTCCTCTCCACGCCAAACAGATAGAGCCTGATCAACATGACCTCCTCTCCACACCAAACAGATAGAGCCTGATCAACATGACCTCCTCTCCACACCACATAGGTAGAGCCAGAGCAACACGACCTCCTCTCGACCATGAACCTAGAGAAAAGACCAGATTTTTGTTTTTAATTCACAGTTGCTTAGTAATGTAAATGAGAGTGTGCTGGCATACTGCATCACTGCGTGGTATGCCAGCTGCTCAGCAGCAGGCAGGAGGGGACTTCAGAGGGTCATCAACACGGCCCAGAAGATCATCGGCTGATCACTGCCCTCTCTGGACGACTTATTCAGCCTTTGCTGCCTCAGTAGAGCGGCCAATGTAATAAAAGACTCATTCTGGACACCATCTGTTTGACCCGCTGCCCTCTGGCAGACGCTTCAGGTCCACCAAAACGCAGACAAACAGACTCCATAACTACATTAATGCTATAAAAAGTAATTTAATCAATGCATTTAACATATAATTAAGTAGCCAGGTTACAATCACTGTTCCTGCCAACTATCTGTGTAATATTTTGTGCAGGTTGCATTATATTCATTTTTGTAAATAACTCAAATGTGAGTGTATATGCTAATCTGTACTAACAGGAAATTGGAGCTTTTATTGTGGATATGTGAGCTTTTATTGTGAATATGTGAAGTAATTTGATAGTCTGTCTCATGGACGGTGCTCCACCTTCTTCCTTCTTCAAATCCTGGATGCTCATTGATTGTTAGTGGATTGCCTTGCCAGGTGCGATGTAAATTATCACCTGTGTGTTTGTTATTGAAGAGGCTATACTGCATGATTCTTCTGTAAATAACTTGACTTCCTGTCATCATTACATGATCTATTATACGCCCGGGCCAGACAGAATTCCTTCATTTGTTAACACCAGGCTATTTTACTGAATATTTGCGGGACAGTGTTGTAGTTGTTTTAGTTAACCAGCTGCAGCATGTGTGGAGTATACGGTGTGTTGCTTTCACTGTACTTCCAGACTTTTTACACATCCTTTTGGAAATAGACTTTTGTGTCCTAAATGGAGGTTTATGATGATGTGGTGGAGTGGCTGCTGAATATCGGCATCAAGATTGAAGATTGAAAAACAAGGTAAGGGGAGACCCAGAACAGAAATTCAGCATTTGTCAGCTGTCTCAGCTGATCTATGATCTACCTATGAGTGATGAAAGACATCTCTAATCTCCCCCCTACCTTGGCTAGTGTCCTCAATCATTGATCACCTCTCCCTCATTCTCAATTTTGTCCGAAAATAAAAATCAGACTTGTCCGTAGTTCGGAGACACCATGGATGATTGATTGGAGAAAATGGTCTGGAGGATTTTTGACAGCATATGGTCCATCAAATTTGGCAAAGTTGTACACTATTGAAACAAAGTCACCCATGCTTTCAGTTTTAATCTCTTCTCCCATGTTCCCCTTTTCATTCTCTCTCTCTGTCAGTGGCTCCCAGCCTTGTTCTGTCTCTGTCCCTCACTGTTATGATTGAGTGGTTATCATTCTGTAACAACAATACTGCTGCAGTATTGATGTCAAGTCTTCTTTGGTGATGCTGTTGTATTATATCATCACGTCTTTCTTTTTCTGAATGAGGTCCCTTACCGTTTGTTTGACAGAAGAGATGACTTTTGACAGCAACATGGAAAACTGAGATTTTAAAGAAAGGTGGCAATTCCGTGTTTTCAGGCCAATTTGTTTCACACAATCGAAGTAATATAGCACCCATACAATATTATTACAAATTTGCCTGGGCCCACAACCTAATAGGGGCCCAACATACATGTTAAGGCTAAATTTTAAAAAAATCCCTATAATCAATAATCCCTAAAGATTAAATGATTCAAATAAATGAATACAGAGTGCAATCACTTGGGTTATTTAGCCATGCCCAGAAATAAATACTCACCTTTCTCCCAGTTCAGTGACAGTTTTGTCCTCCCACAGTTTCATGGTTGCAGCTTCAGAATTTCTGTTTCCACTTTCCTTTGTCCAACTGTCATACCTGAGATGGAAACACTCAGAGGTTGGCTTCAGTTGTAGCGTTGCCCCTTCTGGTCACCAACGAGTACTTTGGGTCTTTTGTCTTTTCTTCTGCAATAACTACTCTCCCTACTTTGTGTGTTTCAGGAAAACAAAATCATCAAATTTATATTTTGTTTAGTACATCCTTGTGGTCCAGCGGTTATAGCCATAGGTACCAGATGCTGTTTTGGCTATGGATTTTTAAGTTCATGTCTTTTTTCTCTCCCCTTGATTCCTGTCACATGCTGTCCACTTTCAAATACAGACAAAATGCTTAAAACTTTTCTGATTTAAAAAAAAAAAAAAAAAATCTACAGTTGAACAACAGTTATAACCAAGACAGACAGAAAAGGCAGGAATTGCCTTCATTTTCAGTCAGGTTTAATCCATTGACCTCTGGATGATGGGCCCAGCATGATAAACTTTTGTTAGCTAAAACATACATGTCCACTAGCAAGACTGTGTCCTTTGAATAAAAGCTATTCCTGTGGATGAAGACATTGATTTTCTCAGGAGCTAGAGCACAAATAAGAAGAACACCAACCAAAGTGAACAAGTCCAATGACGCCATGGAAACATTGTGAAGGGATAGGTGAGTACTACATGTTAGTTTTGGTTTTCTATAGTTTTGTTTTTTTTCTCATGCAAGTATTCTTGTTACATTTTGACAGTTAGCTCTTCTAGTATATTACTCTACATTTCCTTAGTGGAGTTTAGTCACATATTAGCCATGCAAGAGGTGGGGCTCTAGGGATGGCAATCGGTCAGTCGACCAACAATTATCTCAACAACTATCAAAGGGATAGCCATTACATTTATACAGACGTTCATGGTGCCCAGAGGACGAATCCTACTGACTTTTGGTGTCACTCTGAGGTTAACACTTTTTGATTTCCAGCCACCAGTAGGTCAAAGCTTTCACTTATGCACTGGATGGATTAGCAAAACATTTGGTATGGACATTCATGGTTCCCAGATGATGTGTGATTTGGTGATGACTTTTCATTGAGCGCCACCATCTCGTCAAATCTTATCAAATTTGTCCAATACTTTGGTTTACATTTAACATTCTTATCAGCCTTAGCTCTACTTTGAGTTTATCACTAATTAGGAAATGTTAGCATGCTAGAGTAAGATGCTGACCATGGTAAACATTATACCTGCTATATATCAGAATGTTATCATTAATAGCATGTAATCATACATAACAGCTCACAGCACTGCTGTGCTGGTAGCATGGCTGGAGACTCTTAGTCTTGTTATGTTATAATCTAAGGTTAGTAAGACTTGAATATAAATTGGTTCTATGGGGTACCCACGAGTCTCCCCTTTACTCTGTTTTGTGTTGTTAATTGATTTCCAATATTAAATATATACACACATGTGCATAAAGCAGCATATTTGTCCACTACCATATTGATAAGAGTATTAAATACTTGACAAATCTCCCTTTAAGGTACATTTTTTACATATGAAAAATGTGTGATTACTCGTGATTAAATATGTTAATCCGGTGACAGCCGTAGTTTTAAAACATTGTCTTTCTTTATCTAGTCTCTCCTTTCGTGGATAATGGTGTTACAGCAGCCTACATCCAGCTGGTGCAGTAAAAGAACTCTTATTAAACGGAGATCCTGAAATTCATCACTTTTTAATCTCATAACCAGAGCTGTAATGCAGCACTACTGCTGGTTAGGCATAACTGAAGTCAAACACAAAGTTTTAATCATCACACGTTTGCCTCTGGAGAAAAAGAAATGCAGTGCTTTAAATGCATAATGTATGTGCTGACTTTCCAATAAATACAACACACCACTGTATGCAATGATCTGCTAACAAAAGGGATGAATAGAAAGAGAAAGTTTTGATTGTGGTTTTGTGGATTTTTACAAAATTAAAGAGTTAGAGGTTTTCCCCTTAATCAGCATGTGTGTGCTCATCTTTTAGATGGCTCAAACATTCACAATTCATTTGGTCAATCCTGGTGGCCTTGGCCTGCTGTACAACTGTGTGGCCATCACAATAAAAGACAGGGTAATGAATGCAAAATGATATATTATATATACAGTAGGCTACACACAGACGGAAGGTGTGCAGATTCTAGTTACTGAGTTGGACTTATATTCCTATTCAACAGGGATCCCATCACTACGTGTGAAAACCATATCTGCTGGGGGTAAAGGAGCGCGTCAGCTCTCTCCCCTCGCTCGTCCTAGTCACGTCAGGTTGCTGCACCAAAGACACATATGTCTGTAGATACGAGGGCTGCCTAAGAATCAGTGAACGCTGTGTAGCAGTGTTAGTGCATGCACACTAAACCAACATGATCCATGTTTCACCTTGACAACGCTGACGCTACATTTGGTGCCAATGGAGGAGAAACTCTTGGCATCTCCGATGCTCCTCTTACAGTGAGCCACACAATCAGAACACATAGTAGTCAGTCACTCATGGTTGCTGTGCTGCAGAAAGAATTGTAGAAGCAGAAGTAGCGATTTCCGACACAACTTCACCTACTTCCAAGGTGCGTGGAGGAGGGAAAACGTCTGCAGAGGTTAAACTCAAGCAAGTAGAGCGCTTACCATTAAAGCTGACGCTTGGTCCAGTCTGCCCGCATGAGCGGTGTGTGACGGCTGCTTTGCTGAACTGATGCGTATCTCACTCGTGTGTCGTCCAAACCACCATTTTAAATGTCATTTATATTTATTTTAGACTCATTTGTACATAATAGTAATAATCCACAATTAAAACCATGTACTTTATTCATTCATGGAGCCGTGCAAGTCACTGCATGTTCTACAACACTGTCCTGCAAATATTTCAGAATAAAAGCCTTGTGTTAACAAATGAAGGAATTCTGTGCACAGAAAAAAAACAAAACGCTTGAGGGCTTTTATTTTGAAATGAAAGCTTTTTTCATGTCCGTGACATATTCTACAGATGTTTAGACATTGAAACTGTAGTAATGTTTCTGGTATGAATATCACGGTAAAAATAGGCGAGACCTTGAATCTCTAGAAGAGACGCAGATGACACGCAGCCGAGCCGCTCTGCTGACGCAGGCAGTGTGGCTTCTCTAACCTGTTAACATGAACACCAAAATAAAAAACAACAGGTAACGCAGCCGTCACACCCTGCTACCGTTCCCAGCGACACAGGGTCAAGTTTGGCCCAGGGCCCTTTGATGCCATGTTATTCTCTCTCTCCCCTGTCCGTCTCTCTATCAAATAAAGCAGAAATGCAGAAATAATGGGATATTAAGTGCTTTAAAGTGGCAATAGGCAGTATATTTTTGGCATCATTGGGCAAACATCCCATAATAACCTTTCAGCATATTGTAATTCAAGTGTTCTGAGAGGAAACTAGACTTCTGCTCCTCCTCATGGCTCTGTTTTCAGGCTTTAGAACATCTAGCCCGTGACGGGAGACTTTGACTAATCACAGGTCATTTCAGAGAGAGAGCGTTCTTATTGGCTGTGCTCCGGTCATGTGACCAGAACTTGGCGTTCCTTCACCAGATTTCACAATGGCAGCAGCGTCACAAACTTTCTCATTTTACAGCATCTGAGGAGAGAAATAGACATTAACGTAACAGAATATTGATTCATATTTGATCAGCGCTGCCTAGTTTGACCGTTTGGTTGGAGTTTGCGAGTGATTGACAGCCGGCTCTCATAGACGGCAGCTGGACAGCAGACCTCAGATCAGTTCTTACTGCTTGTTTTCCTCCGGTCTGTGAAATCTTGCAGATGCCGTTAAGAGCACCAAAGGACACCGGAGGACACCAGAGGACTACTGTCACGATATAGCGATGTTTTATTAAAATATATTTTTTTAATTATATTTGCTCAAATCTCTCACTTCAGCTTTAATTGTGCATTATTTGATTGTTGTTAAGCATTCTCTCTATCTACGATACTAACATCAGCAGGAATCTGGAATAGCATGTCGCTAACAACACAACTGGCACAAGTTTTCTCCGAAGTCAGAAGGATGCTCATTGAGAAAAACTGTAGTGCAACTCTGAAGGCAGAGTCACACCAGACTTCAACTGTCAGGACAATAATGTTTCTATGCATACATGTTTGTAGTGGAAGGCTCAATACTGAGGTTTACTACTGAAGATCTATTTTAAGATCCATTAAATACTGTGGAACACTACTGCTATTACTACTGCTATTCTACTGAAACTACAACTAATTGGCAGTATAATAAGCACCCTCCTGAGGCGCTACAGGCTTCTCAATGCTAATGTAGTATCATATGCTAAATACTACAGTAGTATAATGGTGATCCAGCGTTTCTGTCCAGACCATGGGGCAGCCTGGGCTCCCGGCCAGAGGTGCTACTGACAGCTACAGACCTGCAGCTCTTCTTTCTGCACCGATTTCCTCAGTCACCCCTGGAAGTGATGAAGATGTCACTGATTCATCACTTAAGGTGTTCAGTGTGGGATTCACAAGCTAAGGTGCGAAGGTAGAGATGATAATGGTTTTCATTTTCCCAAATCTATTTAGCAATGTCAGAGTGGAATCCCATTGTCTTATGACATCTAGTTTCAGATGGAGTCCTTAATCCCATCAGCTCTGCTGTTTTTAGAGGCGACTTTAATGCTACTTGCTTTGCTGCTGACGCATGGTGCCACTTAATCCCTTACTCTGAAGCAACCTGTGGGAGCTCATCAGCCAAATCCTGTGCAGTATGCTTTTAGTAAATTAAAAAAAAGTGTCCAAGAGATGACATGGTGGCATATGGCAGAAAAAAAGCTTTCAGTACTTTTTGAGGTCCATCAATCAGCGGACGTGACACACTACAGACACACTGAACACTATCATGTTCCTTACTTGTGTTTACATTGCTGTATGCTCCCTCCCACTGTTCAACTGAGTGGAGATACTGGAATTATAAATGAATCCATTAATCAAACTAGTGGTATGGGAACAGCATTTTTAGGAGACAGGGTTATTATAATCTGATTATTGTGGAAAGTAAAATGGCCACCACGAGGTGTTTTTGCGATGGCTCCATATCTGAAAAAGTTCAGGGCTCCAAACTGTTCAAGTGTACCAAGTT
The DNA here is from genome assembly GCA_916700815.1 of Helicolenus hilgendorfi. Classification (NCBI taxonomy): domain Eukaryota; kingdom Metazoa; phylum Chordata; class Actinopteri; order Perciformes; family Sebastidae; genus Helicolenus; species Helicolenus hilgendorfi. The sequence continues at coordinate 9,714 of CAKALG010040040.1, forward strand.
TCATGTCTTTGTTAAGAAGTGAACATCATTTTCACATATCACCTGGAATATAACCCGTTGTCACTGAGTCAGGGCCTCATCAGTGGTAAAATGTTTATATTGACAATGAGGTAAGAGTGGGAAACATAAAATAATGCATAAAGAGAGAGAATTCATTTCTTAGGAACGTTTTTTGAGTTTTTGTATTATTTTGTGTTTCTGCTGCTAAGAAATCCGTTTACAAACTGCCCCAATAACAGAATCCAATGCAAGGTTCTGAACATTCTATCAGATACAAACTGCACAAAGTTACGTTTACTCTGATAAGAAATGCTGTTATTGTTGTTAGTCATATAATATATCATTTCAAAGCTCTTTTTGTGCTCTTTATGCTGGAACTATCCATGTGCACATCCGATCAATATGGAGTTAGTTATAAGGGCATTTGCAGTGCCATTCACAATAAGATAAGATAAGATAAGATAAGATAAAACTTTATTAATCCCGAAGGAAATTCTTGTGCCAGAGATTGCTCAAAAATACAACAACATTACAAGAAGTTCAAGTGTATAAAATAAAAAGTACTATTTCTAGCACCAGTGCCTTAAAGAATAACAATTAAGTAAGATACATTTAGTAAAATAAGTAAATAAGATAAGTAAAATAAAAAAGGTAAAGTAAGCTAAAAAACTGAAAAATAAGTGATATTGCATGTGATGATAAAAGAAGTAATATTGCACTTGTTGGACATTAATATTGCACACAATGAACAGTGATATTGCACATGAGAATGGAAAAAGTGGTATTGCACATGATATTGATATTATTGTTGTTGTCAGTGTCCGGTGTTTTCAGCTGTCCTTCCTGCAGAAGGGGGAGGAGTTCTATAGTCTGATGGCCGCTGGTAGGAAAGAGCTCCTGTGGCGTTCTGTGGTGCACCTCGCTGGTCTCAGTCTACGGCTGAAGGTGCTCTGGTATGACTCCAGTGTGGCGTGTGGGGGATGAGAGGCGTCCCTAATACTGAGTAGTTTCCTCAGCATCTTCCTCTCCAACACCTCCACCAAAGACTCCAGTTCAACTCCCAGGACAGAATTTGACGATTACAGCATTAAAGGTCAAAGGTCGCATTCTCTTGACCTCAGTGTGATGACAATGTGACCGATGGATAGATTATAGTCTAAGCTTTACAATGATATATGACTTCATGACATTGCGTGTTGGTTACCCTCTTTATACTGGATCTATGTGTAAAATGGTGAAAACAGAATTTGAATGATGGAGGGATAAAAAAAAGGAGTGCTAGCACATAGAAAGCTACCACTGCCTTACACTATCATGCATTTTCCAACGCTAGAAACATAAATCTTTAAAACAATCACCATGAGACATGGTCTCTCCAAAGTGGCACGACAGACATATTGTGGGGGTCAGGCTCGTGGCCTAGTTTGCTTCCACCTTAAGTTCTACTCTGTTCCATTAAAATAGTGTCTGTAGTGAATGAGGGCTCGTCTTCCATTCGCTGTGTTCACTCACAGTAAATAAAAGACCCCCCTCCCTTTCTGCCACCACGAGGCATCTTTACCGCCGCGGCGATGTCATTTGTCCACTTTTTACTAGTACACACTGTTCTACCGTCATATACATGATGGTATTGACCTTTAAAAAGGGTTGTTGTGATGTACACAACAAACTGACTTATGACTCTTTTTCAGAACTACAATTTGAGAGCACACTCTCTGGAATACATATTTCATATCCAGACACATGTTTCATGTTTGTGTCAGGCCACAGCTCATATATTCTGACATATTGCATGTGTACCAACATGTGTGGTTCATGTTTCTGTGACCTACAGTGATCTCCCTGTAGAGACTAAACGTGTGTTCAGTAAATTCAAATATTGATACTGTGTGTGATAGCATGGAGGATGGAAGGGTTGGGAAACGTGTGTTACATCCCTTGACGCATAACTCCATCTAAATGTAAACAACAAAATCTCCAATGGGTTCTCGACCCTAAAGTCAACATATAGAAGATGCTAATATTAGACGGAGGCAGAAGTAGAAGCGCAGGCTTCAACTACAAGGAGAAGCAGTTTGATTCCCAGAGCTTCTGCCCTATTTCAGAGTAAACATCAACTCTCCGATGGCTTCTGTGATCAACACTCAACATATGGGACATGATAACAGCACATATCTGGCTTGTTGTCAGATCTGAGATCAGTATAGGAGATACTAAGTTGGATAATGACATGGTAACGTTCTCTGTAGATCAATAGAGAAGAAAGAACTGCAATAATTAGCACTTTCACTCCCACTGGAGCCAAGTAAGCTAAACACACACGGCCTTAAGGCCCTTAGAAAAGTGGCTTCTAGTGTGGAGGCCCTCACCAAATACAGCTGGAAATATTCACTTTAATGTGTGTGTATGAGGAACATCTGTATTTGTACATGAAGAGCACCTTTTCATGTATTTGTCAGCTCTGCACACAATTTAACAAGAGCGGAGGTTTGCATATAGACAGGAGGGACAGGACCCTACCAAGATTTTGGGAGGACAGAGTTGTCCAGACCAATATTTGATGAACTTGTGTGTGTTATCTTTGGAGAGAACACACACCCAGCCCCCGGACACATATCAGTCTGAAGGTACTACCATATTACATAGAAGGACTTCTCAGAGAACACACGTGTGAGAAACATGTTGAATGTGCAGAAAGTTTGGAATATGACCAGAAATCTTGCTGGAACACATATGAGCAACTACAGTCCAGGGGTTTATTAATGAATTATAATGAATTAATGTATCATTAAGATTAAGAGGTACCATATGCACAGTAACAAACAAAAGACAAAAGACACAAAAGAGGATGAAGGAGTAAATCATTCCTACATGTATGTTGAGCAGAGATAATATTAGTTTAGTTTAAGGTTTTTTTAGGTAATTTATTCACAATGCAACAATTTGACCATGCAGTTATGAAAGTGGTAAGTAACTATATCAAAAATAAAACAAAAGCAAACGTAATATTCTGACTGAAAAATAACTTATTGTGCCTTTATTCTTAACAAAGCAATAAAGAACATAAAGAACCACAACATCATAAATTAGAATCAAATAAATAAAAACAAAAACAGATCATCATTTTCAGTCATTTCTCCATGTTGGTCAAAATGAATAGACAGTAAAGAAACACAAATATAATCAAGAAACTGCATCATAAATCAGAGACGGTCATTTCTGTAATTTCTCGCTGTTGGTCACAAACTTTGTATCTTTCATTTATAATATTTCTGTACATTTTCTTAAATTTAGACATATTACTACATTTCTTTAATTTATTGTTACAACTGTCCCAGAAGCTGAGCCCTTTAACTGTCTTTGGCACACGTTAACATCTATGTTTTATATATTTATCCCTCATCCCCTTGGATGCAGTCAGGGAGAGTTCTTCCTTTGACTCTAAACATTACGTGTAGATTTTTTAAGTCTACTCAGTTCATCAATTTTAAGGCATATGTTTTCAAAATAGTAGGTTGTTTGGGTTCTTATTGACAATTCTTATGCAGTATAAAGACTGAATTAGTGCTAATTTTGTAAGTGTTTCCCCATACTTCAACACAGTATGTAAAAGTATGAAACTGTGAGTGAGCAGTAGAGAATAAATTGTGATTTCTGTCCTTAGTTATTGCAATGGTGTTGTGTTCTGGTTCAACAGAAGCGTGGACTCAAATGCAGACACAGACTCAAATCTTTTTAAAGGTGTAACACAGATAATTTATTACAAAAATATTAAATGAACAGTGAACAGGGCTGGGGTTCCTGGAGGTCCGAAACATGGCAGTAATAAAGTCAATGCTTAATTCACGGAACGGGGGTCACGGGGAGGGGGTGTCCAGGAATCCTTCCAGAGGGACAGATGAATCCACTTGAGCTCCGAGCGGTGGAATGGCGTCGGAGAGTGAACAGGCAGTTAAGTAACTAAGGTAAGGATCCAGGTCGAGGATGAGCAGATTGTAGGAGTGAGCAGGCAGGTTGGAACCAGGAAGCAGCAACAGCTGGCAGGTGAACAGACCTGAGCAAAGAACAAACAACAAGATGAGTCCAAAAATCCAAAAACAAGCAAAAACAAACTCAGGGAAGCAAAATACCAGGAGAGCCTAAATACATCATGTACCACTGAGGGCGACGGAACGATCTGGCGATGACTGGCAGGAAGACCGGGGTAGATATACTGCAGGAGTGTGTGATGATTGGATAATTGCTGTCAGCTGCTCCAGAAGTGCCTGCCCAGGAGGGGGAGGAAGTGGAGGAGGAGGAGGAGGAGGAGGAGGAGGAAGGCCACACCTCCCAACACACTGACAGACTAGACAAACAGGGAAAAACACACAGGAGACAAAAGGGAAGGGAAACAGAGGAAACACGAGGAAACACTAGACTGCCAAAGTGAAATCATGACAAATGGATTTAGACAGTTTTGATCTGATATGATTTATGTGAGATTTTCAACAGAGTTTATGGTCTACTATCACTCCCAAGAACTTGTTTTCATACACTCTTTCAATTTCTACATCATTAATCATAAGAGTTATTTCAGAATTGATTTTACGATTTCCAAACCCAATGAATTTTGTTTTACTTACTTCAGATTAATATTTTTTTCATGTCATCTTACAGTTGAATGAATAAATGCTTAAACAAAACAAATCAATAAAAGATATAGATCAAAGATAAGGCAGTAAAGGACAGAGCTCCTTGTTGTAAAGATGCAGAACAATAATTCATCATTTTTATCAATGAAAGTAAGCTATATCATATTTTAGATGGAGATTCTAGGAAGAATTGAGTTCAATCTACTATTACACTCAGTAACCAAACAAAAAGAAGTAGCCTCGTGTAAACATCAGAAACCAAGATATTCAACTGAAAGTCTTGACAGTTTTTTGAATCAAAGAATGTGGGATGAGATTTGTAAAAGAACAACCTCTTGCGTATCCCACCCAAATGAATGCAGCTCGATGCTAACATCATTTGTAAGCTAAGCGCGTGCTGTGTGGGGGAAACAAAGATTAGAGGAAGTCGGATATCAAAGCGAGTACTCATGAGAGTCTGCTGTTGCTTTCCCACAGGTTCAGTTCCATTCAGACAGAAACAATGAATGCATCCACTGAAGCGTGTGTTTGTATTGTGATCATGACGTTTTCCATCTGAATAGGAACAGAAGATCCCTGATGTTTTTCTGTTAGTCTGACAATTACTGAGAGACAATCTGCTGAATTTAAAACCACACCATCACATGTGGATCCAGCTTTTCCTGAAAACCTAAAACTGAGACAACTTTAGTTTCAATTGACTGGCTGGCTTTATTTGTTCAAAGTAGATTTTTTAGTCTACCGCCATCAGCAGGTTGACTAGTTGATTTGTTTTGTATGAAATATTACTGACAATAAAACACTGATAAAGAGATACAACATTGGTAGATTGGTGGATTGCCTACTCCGATTGGGAATGCGAGTGAGGGGACTATGGAGCGTGAGATTGGTCGGAGAATCAAAGCAGCGTGGGGGGGGGAGAAGGGGCGGTATTGCATTCGCTTTACCGAACCGTTGTGACGAAAAGAGAGCTGAGCCGGTAGGCAAAAACTCTCGATCTACCGGTCAATCTTTGGTCCCACTCTCACCTATGGTCACGAGGGCTGGGTCAGGACCCAAAGAACTAGATCGCGGGTACAAGCGGCCGAAATGTTTTTTTCAGAGATCAGGCCCACCACCACTGTGTCGTCCACAAACTTTATGATGGAGTTAGAGCTGAACCTGGCAACACAGTCATGTGTGTACAGGGATTACAGTAGGGGGCTGAGGACGCAACCCTGGGGTGATCTTGTGTTCAGGATGAGGGTGTTGGAGGTGTGACTGCCCACCCTGACCACCTGGGGCCTGGCGGTCAGGAAG